>JANTPZ010113267.1:0-20595 GCA_025593235.1 Vachellia pachyceras | reverse complement strand
CCCCTCGCCTCCCCCCATTTCTGCATGCCTTACATAATACTAAAATAAGTATGAAAATTTAATAATGTTATTTATGAGTTGTCCTAAAATAACCCTATCGCTGTCGCCATGTTATGTTGTCGTCGTTGCATCATCAATCTGATGGCCAGACCGGACTTTGATGTGCGTATGCTTGGTTTGACCAGTCAATGATTTAGCAATTCAGCTCGCAAAATGGCAAAATTCGCCTGAGAGCTGCTTCTTATAATTTATTAGATCCGCTTGAGAAGGTATTAAAAAAGTGATTTTACGTAAAATAAAATAAATATATAAAAAAAATTATCTTATTTTATAAAAATTATTGTTAAATAGATTTTTAAATTCACTAAAGTGTTGTAAAACACAACTATTATCTGTTTGTGTACTTTCAGTCAAATTTTGTGTTTGTTCTTTTACCGTGCATATATGTTTAAAAAAATGTGTAAAAAATTGTGGGTTTATTATTATTATTATTTTTACTTTTTACTTTTACCCATTGAATCCAGAGGTTAACTGCAACAACCTATGTACCCGTAGAGGACTGGAGATGGAAAGTGATGTGACTTTGAATGGCTTTGGGGTTTGTTTTTTAGTTAGTCATTCAGCGCTCTCTGTATCTGAGCCATCCTGTCTACCTCAAGCAGGAAAAATATCCCATCCCTAATTAAATTTAAAGAAAATTTACTGAGAGGTCCCAAATAAGGGATTTATTTAATGAATGGTCTCAAAAAATAAAATATTTATTATGAGCTCTTATTGACAACATGAGGTGTTGTCAATCCAGCGTATAATATTGTTAATAAAAGGACTTCATGTCATCAATGGAACCTCAGAATAAATATTTTGATTTTTGGGACCATTCATTAAATAAGTTCCTTATTTGAGACCTTCCAATAAATTTCCCTAAATTTAAATTGGAGTACGATTTAATTACTTTTCATTTATAAAATTTAATATTTTATAGTAATTATTTTAATAGGACAAAAATTACTTTTTACGCTTCTAGAAAGGTGATTTATGTAAATCGAACTAAATATATTAGAAGAGTTTTATCTTAAATTATATGTAATGTGAGTTGGGAATGGTTCTCAAACAAGCTATCTGTATACGACTTGTGATGCATTAGGAGAGTGATTTTACGTAAATCGATGTAAATATATTAGAAGAGTTTTATCTCGAATTATGTGCAATGTGAGTTGGGAATGGTTCTCAAACAAGCTATCTGTATAAGACTCGTGATGTAGATTAGAATCACGGGAATTTATTGTATTTTTTTTTGCCAACCACGGGAATTTATTGTAACCAATGGACCATTTGAAAAAATGATTGGAAAATACTTTTACGTAAGTCGAGGTAAGAATGTAAGAGAAGTTTTGTTTTGACTTATGTATAACGTGGAAAAAAACTTATCGAGACAACCTCAAAAATGAGTTTCTTAGTTCAAAGAATACACCTTTTTTCCCAACTAGTTTAAAGAACACTCCTACGTGCTGCTACATGATTAAGGGCTTATTTGCCATTACTTTCTGAAACCTAGATTTGGATCTCATTTTCAGAATAGTTTTTATAGATTCCAAAGCTTTACCTAAGTTTTGGCGAATAGATTTTGGAAAATGGCTTTTACAGATTATGAAGTAAAACCTCTGTTTTGGAAAGTGATTTATGTTTAGGAAGTTATTGGTTTTTACAGATTCCGAGGTAAAAAGTAAGTAGGAAAGATGGAAGAGAAAAGGGAAAAATGGGAAAGAGAAAGAAAGAAAAAAGTATAAAAGATGAAAAGGTAGTAAATAAAAAATTTAGGTTTGAAACTGAGGTTTTGTAATAAAAATATCTTTTCAGAAGAATTTTTGTACTTAAACAATATCTAGATTCTAGAAAGTGAAGGCGTTAACCCTCAGGTTCAAAAATAAAACACCTAACACCTATTTATTTTGGCAATTACAATAATCTCAGCGTAACACCTAACACCTATTTTCCAAAAATAAAACGCATTCAATTATAATCATAAAGGTTCAAAAATAGAAGTACAGTTAGAGTTCTCGATGTTTCTTCTTAATTTCTTATATTGATAGTGATGATATTCATTAATTTGTGTTCAAACTCTAAATCAAATTGAAAATAGTTTTTCAAAAAACAAAAATGTTCATTGTCCAAATTTGCCTGAGCTTCTTCCCAAAGTGTTAAATGGATCAATGTTAACATTTTTTAATATTTAAGACATTGATGATTAATATTAATTTTTTAATGGTCAACATTAATTTTTTAATTAGTGGCATAATATTATTATATTTTGGAAATTATGAAATAACATTGAACCTCAAAAAAACTTGAGATCAACGTTTACGTCTATAAAAAAACTTCCTCCACAAATTTACACCTTAATCCAAAACTAAAACTATAATCTTTGTTATACAAAAACGTATATTTCATTGACAAATTAAACTTGAAGCAATATACTTTAATACTATTTTTGTGCACACACATATAAATACACTTGATAATGATAATTACTGGTATAACAAGCTTAACACGTGATGAGGAGCCTAACGATGAATACATGGGGAGAGAATCCATGAGCATGATAAGAGCCCGTGATTCTCTGATTTAGTGTGTCCAAAATAAACAACACGAGCTTCAACATACTGAACACAAATCATGAAGACTCTGATAACAAATGCTGGGATTGAAGGAGGAGGATGAGTTTTTGGCTTGGATTAATGGGGCCATCAAAGAAGCAAGGAAAGAAAGAGAAGAAGAAGAGAACGTGCTCATGAACAGTCTTGCCTCTGCACAGATTCGTTCTCTCTAGCCCGATCATATGCTTCACTGCTCTGTCTCTCTGTTTCACTGTGTTGTGGTTTACTGCACAAGTGGGTCAAGCCTAAGGGGAAGAAACCAGAGAGAGAGAGAGAGAGAGAGAGAGAGGATGGCTCATTGATTGGCAAAAATATTCCCATTGTGGCAAAAACTGGACGGGCACGGTTCAATCTTTGAACCACACCAGTATCGTATCGAGTAAATAATCAATTGGGTTTTGAAAAGCTTGAAATATTCTTGCACCCTCCTTGTACTTCTTAGGTTACAAACTTACAGTGCCTGTATTAAACTATTAGTTAAAGGATAATTTAGCGTCAGAGAGTAATATAACAGTGGAAGGGGCATCGTGGAACTGCTGGTGGTAGCTGCGTCCACAGTGTGGCGGCATGTGACCTACCTCAAGTCACATCATAGTATCTTTACCTGAGAGAGTAGCTAGGCGTGGCCTGGCCTGGAATTGCCATTTGGTGTTATTCTTTTTAACATAAGCATTCGCATGTTGACCAATGCTTCCGGAGATTAAAAGCCAGACTAATTTGGATCGGGTTATGGTAGGATTCATTTGAGCGGCAATTATCATTTACACTCTGGCTACATTTCCAAAGGATTGAATCTATGAACTTGGGTTATATTGAAACAACGCAACCGGTTGATTGAATCGTTCAGTGGTGTTTTTGGTGTTATTTATTCTGCATCTTCCATGTGGTTCAGAATTTTTAACCCTTGTTTTTGTTATTACCGTTTTACTGTGGAAAGTGAGTAGGGAGAAAGAAAGAATGCCTTGTTGTAAAGTGAGGGATCTTCTCTGGGGCACCAGTGGGTCCATCTTTCCAATAACAGAAGCAGTAAGCCAGTTCACCAACTCAGCCCCCTGGTCAAGGACCTGGTTGCTTTAAATGACGCAGATGAAAAGTCTTTGAAACAGACATGTAGATATCTAAACTTCTTTTTTATTGGTGACAATAAATATCTCAACTTTTTTCACTAGTTAATCGTGGTTATGCCGTTATATAAATCTTTTCTTAATAATCTCGATTACCTTGAGAACGGGCAGATTCAGTGTCCTAGGCCCCATTGGCTCCACAGAGCACAGAGAAAGGGAAAGAGAATTCACAAGCGTTGTGTTACTGCTCTGGCTAATAGCCTCTTATAATGCATAATGATCAAAATATATATAATTAGTTAATTATATTAAATCTCTCAAAAGCCTCTCATCACTCTTGTAATAAAAAGAAACTGATGGTGGCACGTTTGGATTAATGGTAAATGTTACTTTTCTAATGTGAGGTACGATTTATGAGATAAGTGTAAAATGAGTTTTATCTTGATTTATATGAACACGTCTTCCAAACACTAATGCCATATATTTGGAAGCTGGGTCTCTGCTCAATAAGCTCATTTGTATGGCCTGCTTATCACAGTGCGCGCAAATTCATAAAGAACAATCTGTTCTGGGTTCAGCAATTAACTAACTAACTAATTGCTTGAACTTAATAATTAATTAATGCAAATCCACAATTCATGAGAATAAGATATTCCAACACAATCGCTTATTTAGAGGCTAATTCTTTAAAAGAATTGGATGGTGCACTGGCGGGTCTCAACCAATCTGTTTCAATTTTGCGCACTACCCTCGCAGGTTTTGTGTCCTTATCAGGATGGTACGTAGGACCCCAAAGTTCAAGGGGTAGCGATATTTCAGGGTTTTGCAGGGTGAGGTTGGACACTTGTTTCTGATAAAACAAAAGGGGGGGATTACTACCAAGGTTTAATTACCAAAAAATCTAATTTGAGTAGCATGAGATGGTAAATTTTAGTGTACGAAATGACTATTTTTATACTACTCATTTGTTACCAGGGCTTTGTTAATTCAATCCCTTCTTTTAGGATCTTATAATAATTCTCCAATGAAAAATGAAATGTACTTGCTGGCTTCCAACTAACAAAGCTTAGGTACCGCTTTTGAAGAGGCACCAGCTAGTTGAACTTTGCTGTGTGAACAGAAAACCACAATAAGACACAACTTGATCGTGTCTGAGTAGCTAGTTGACGAGGCAATAGCTTACCAAAACGATGATCAATAGCTGGTTCGAAAGGATGATCAAACACACTGGGACTGAGACACGGCCCAGACTCCTACGGGAGGCAGCACGCAGCAGTGGGGAATTTTCCCCAATGGGTGATAGCTTGACGGAGCCATGCCGTGTGGAGGTAGAAGGCCTACGGAAGTTGTGCACAACTAGCCTTGATTTCAGCTTGATATTTTTGCTGTTTCTTCTCCAACTGCGAACAACTATTAACGTGATGGTAATAATAAGATAGGGATAAGAGCGAACTGAACTTTTTTGACGCAAGAAAACAAATTAGAAAACCACATTTTATTTCACAGTCTACAAATTGCACTTCAACCCATTGATCAGGGCATAAAAATGCAACTGACATACAATGTGAAGAAGCATGCAGAAGTCTTTTTAAGTGATATCAAGGATCTATACAACAAGAATGTAAATTTCTTTGCCTCGGTTATTCTTTGTCCAGCGGACATAAGTAATCATTCAAGCGACTTGTGAGTACACAGCAAAGAATAGAAGGTGAAAAAGAAATTTGGAAGTGAACTTCGCTGACAGTGAAGTTAACTCATCCAGAACCTTCACTGGTTGGCTTCTCTGTAGAATTAAAAATAAAAAAGAATTAGTATTAAGATTATGGATTTAAAAAGAGTACACAAATCATCAATTAAATCCATGCTAGACAAAGATTTTGAATACATTAGAGTTTTACAAGGATTGGCATATGCAATTCAACATTGCTGCAAAATTGGTAATATATCATCATAGAAAGGAAAATGTTATGCATATGCATCACAGTAAATCCGCACAACATCACCACTTTAGTTGTTAATTACAAAAATATCTTGTAATCTTATCCAAGCATGTCATTACTGTTATCTTTAGAGGTACAGGGCTCTAAAATCAACCTCCAGAGTCTACATGATGCTACGGAAACCATTTTCTAGCACAGACCTTGTTTTTGTTGAGTTACAAGCAATTAAAATCATATGGTCACGTTATTGTACATATCTGTTTGTCTATTGGTGCAAGTCCAATCACTACAAGGTACTTTTTTTTTTTTCCAGGAACAGCAGTTCAGTTCTTAACCGCTAGTTATAATCATACTAAATACACCGAAACAATAATGACTGCCAAAATCTCAAGTGGTCCTAACCACAGATTTTACAGGCTTTCCATACCAAGCCAGATCAGCCAAGAAGCTTCTGGGCCATCTGACAAAATAAATAGATATTCACTGTCACAACAGAGCGATCAAACTTGGTTGGTTACTCGTTGCATGTGGCTCCCTGACTCCATGGATTTTCTTTGACTTGAATAATTCATAAGCATATGGGAATGAGAAATGTGGACAAGGAACTCTCTCCAACTAATAAAATGAAGGTCATGGCTCGTTGGAATCATGAAGAATTTGGTAATTCCAAATACTGCAGAAAATACAAGTTTCCCATGGGCCACATTCTAACGTTCTTCCAGGCTGGAATAAGAATCATCAACTAGTTATGTGAACTGAGTTTCTAGGAAGAGCATCATTAGCAAAATTGGTCCCGCGCTTGAAATCATAAACCTTCTTACACTTTGCACAGAGTAATGAAACTTTGGTGACTTCAAGGAGAGCAGATGTTTGGAGATCAGGATCATTTCACGCAAGGACGGCTATTACTGCTACCACTTATTTACTACCATATAAAGTAAAAACGTTAAAGCCTCTGGAGATGTATATCCATATACCTTGTGTGGTGCCAATAAATAGCATGCGGTCTATATCATCAATCCTCCCTTGAATAGATTTTAGAACAGAATTCAGTGATGAAACTCTTCTCCTAACACTGGAAATCTTGGCAGCATGCTGCATTATTAATGGCAATGGCGCATCTTCTAGTAATTTATCAAGTTCTGCCAAAAAACACATACATGTCAGCAAACAGGATTTTGTCAGTGTTGATATATTGTCACATGATAGAGCAAAAGAGATGTCAACAAAAACAATCTAAGCAATGAAGCATACATCAAATTACAGATGGTGACAACTATAACGAAAGCAGGATATTGGAGCAGCAAGTTTTTACATGTGATTGGAGAATGGTTGGTTACAATATTACATGAAAAGTGTGGTAGAGGAAGAAAACTAGAGATGTAAGAATATGTAAACGATGAAATTAAACATTAAAAATGGATTGCAGGTTAGGTGCGCACCCAATGTGTAGTAGTTGTTAGAGAGTTTGTTATCAAGAAATCAAAGGTTGGAAGGGGAGAGAGGAGGTAATAAATTTTGGAGATGGTTATGGGAGAAATCCAGCATGCTGAGTTCTAGCCTATCCTTTTCCTCTGGTCTTTTCTCTCTTCTCCGTTGTAGTTACTGGTTGCCCACTTCTCTTCTGGATTGCAGAAGGTATCACCGTTGGAGACTTTAAGCTGCCAAAAATTGACATACAGCAATTTCTTATTTCCCCCTCTACTTTCAGCTGTGCTTTTCAGTTACTACAGTTTCATAGAATTTGTTCCCTATCAACATGCGATCTCCATGGAGAGCAGATTGACAAAGTAAACGACCATCTATATCAGCTAGATAACTATATAGCTTAGTGCATTAATAGGAGTTCACCATCTTGAAGTGAGCTGATCCGCAGATGTTATATCTCACCTGTTCACATCACATTCGCAAGACTGAAGACTAAGAAGTGCATCTCTAACAGAATTTGCCCTACTAGACAATTCTATTTCCCATCAATATTTTCTTATACCCACCCAAAAAACTAAAATGGTAACACTTAAAATAATGAGGAAAACCTTAACCATAACCGAATCAAAACCCCAACGAAAGAGACGTAGAACAAACAGAGCAGTAAAAGGAAACGGACACCGATTTGGTGAGACAAAGACACAAAGAGGGGACAATTCAGATAAAGTGGAGCTAATATGACATCAACCAATCCTTAGATAGGCAAATTCAATTAGATTAACAAATAAACCTAGATCACTAATAAATCCAAATAGCCCAGATTTATTAAAATGCAAATTCCTGATACAGTTAGAAACATAGGTTGCACTACAGAATTGGACATTGACCTTCAAAGTAAAAAATTTTAAGACTCTGCTCTCTGAATTTCTTCCAACTAAGCCAACGTCCTACTCCCCAAATGAATTATCAAACTCTGTCACGTTTCAGAACACAAAATTCATTCTTAATGAATATTAAAGGAACTGCGGTTTTACTTTTTACAAGACGGTTACTAAAGGACTTCCCCATATAAATTGAGTAAGAGTGGGAACTCCAATTTTCCTAATAATAAATAACTTACATGCTACTATCCAAAATTTAATACAACGTGCTACAATGCCTAATAATTAACAGTGAAGAAGGAAAGAAGCTCATGAGGCATAATAAAACAGAGGAAGACACATGACATGAAGTAACCTTGTGTAAGACGATCGAGTGCAAAATGGAGTTGGTCTTGACTTTTAAAGGTTTCTTGAGCTCTGTAATCGAAATCCTTAATAATGGTGGAGAGCATGGTGGATAATCCTTTGGCCAAAACGTCAGAGCTATTCCCTATATGATCGGCGTTTGCTTCAGAAGCATTGTTGGCTTGAGAAGTTGAAGAGGAAGATGCCTCCTTCATAACACTGTGATCCCCAGAGGAATCGCATGGGTGGTCTGACGCTTCCATTATTGCCCAGAGCAGACAAAAAAAATCACGAATAGGCTAATTGGATTGGCTAGAATCCTCTATTTCTATGCCTACACAAAAATTCACAGCAAAGAATTTATCGGATGTTGGTAGTTGCGACGCCCAGGTATGGTACAAACAGGGCGAGGACAGTGATGTGAGTTAGGCTAGGATCGCCGGACGGTGAAAAAATTTCCCATCTTGAAGGAGTTTTCACCATTCAGTAGGATAGCTCAAATCGGAACGGGAAAATGTGGGGTGGCAGCGAAAGCGGCAGAGGCGCCGCGGTGGCAGGAATGAACAGCGGGAGTGCAGGAGCTGTTTCAGCTGATGAAGGATCTAAACACTGAAACGAGCTAGAGGCTCAGAGCTTTGCCATCGCGCGAATCGAAGATTACTTTCCCCGGCAACCAATTATTACCCCGTCGTGTTTTTTTGGCCGGAATACAAATTTTTCTGATTTTTTATATATACGACATAATAACTTGATAAAAATACCCACAAAAAGCTTATAACTCATGCAAAATTAAATTTTTTTCAACAAATAAATCCTAGTTCGTAGTATTAAACTGAAAAAAATAGTCATAGAAAAGAGTTCAACAAAACAAATTGCGTTAAAACAAAATAAGTACCAACAATTATCCAGGAATTTAAATGTAAAGAACTATCATTTTGAATTAAAGAATACAAAATAGAATAGAATTCTCAACACTCTGGTGGACACAACTCTTTCAGCAAAATTTTAACTTTTAACATTTTAATCAACTATCAAATTTGTTTTTTATTCATATGAAACAGATTCTAAATTTGATTCCTTAAACATAGGATATTCAAAAAATATACATATATCCAATTAAGAGACAGGTTTCAAAGAATATATCAAATCTCCGATAAGAATAAATGTACGGTAAAAAAACAGAGACATGCATAATAATTTATTCAGGCCATCAACCAAAATTTTGTAGTCTGATTCAAAATACTTCTTCAATTTTATTCACAACCTTTTGCTATTTTAATGTACACTCTTGTTTTCAAATTTATAAATTAATCCATAGTTTTTGTTATTAAACATTGAAGCATTCAGACGTACTGACAAATTGAACATTAACAGTAGATACCCACGTGAAATTCAGATCACAGTGATGGATCCAAATATAATACACAGCAACTGCACACTGGGGAGAAAAGAGAGTTTCACATAGGAGGGGAGGAAGTTTTTCTGAGCGTATCACGTAGTCTGGTGAGAACGTGAGAGTTTTTCTTGATTAAATAAAGGGATATAACTGCCCATTAAAAATTAAATCTGATTTAATTTTCAAATTCACACTTTTGGGGAATATTACAAGTTTATTTCCACGTGTTTGATCATTTGTGTTCTTGTTCCAAAACACATTTTGGGTCTAATTCAATAAGTGTGGATTAGCCCGTATTCCAACAAACATGAATAAGGCATCATTAAAATGTTCTAGCTTAAGTAAAGTATCAAGTTTGAGTCCTTGTGTATGCAGTAGTCACCATTGGAAGACTCACCCACCATTTCTAGGTGCGCAACGCAGGTCGGTTCCGGATTAGTCAGGGCGAAACTTCGGAGACCGAACGGGAAAAAAATATTCTAAATAATATAATAGAAAAGGAATATTCAAAATAAGTTCAGTTGGGGAAAAATCAATACGGTTTATCGCATAATGTTATCGCTACGTTTTTTTGGCCAACTTTATCACTCCAAACGTATTATATTCATTTTTCAATTATTTAAGAAATACACAAGGTACCAATTCAAACCATCAATATTAATCAATATATCATGTAAAATTTATAGGAAGATTTCTTATGCAACTCCTGAAATGAATATAAGTGATAAGTCATAAAAATATTTCCCCACATCTTCAAAAATTAATGATTATTTTAAAAATTATAATCCAAATAATATAAAAATAATCTGAAATAAAATTGATAAAAAATAAAATTTAAAATTCATGGAATTTACAAAATCATAAAGAGCATAAAAATTTGCTTTCTTGGTGAATAAGGATTTTTTGTTATTGTTTTAAAATGCCACATATGGTCCAAAAGTCTATCCGGCCCATTTAACGACTAGGGCTCCGCATATCAGTTATAACTGGACTATATATAACAAATTAGGGTAACTCGGCTGATACATTCTAGTATGTCCTATACTATTCACTGATCTGCTGTTGTGGGGAGAAGAAGCTCGAGCATTCGTCATCCAACATGAGAGCTAAGGTAACTCCTTTTAGCTGTTCGATTATTCTTACTTAACTCTGTTGTATCATTCACGAATTCCTTGTCTCTCGATGCTTATTTTGGTGCAGAATATTGTGGTTTTTGTTGTACAGATAATTGATATCGGCTCTGTTATTAGAATTTTACCTCTTGTATTGTTGTTCGTTTTCTCCCTTGTAAAATCACATTGCAATTGAGTTTTGGTGTCGGTTTTAAGCACGAGAGTTAATACGAATAAATAATAAATTTCAAATATGCTTTAATTGCCTCAGGACAATATATAATGGTCTGTGTAAAACGAGATTTTGGGAGGGCCCTGCTATAGCAATTCCTAGTAGTTTGTAATTGTTTAGAGGTACTTAATGAACTGATGATTCTGATAGCGTCCATTGGTTTGTGGGTTTTTTGTGACACTGTTTGTCTTTCTTGTGGCAATCCATTATTATAATCATAATTATTTCAGTCTCTGATAATCTTCCTGGCATTGTTCAAGTTCGGAGTTTTTCATTTGATTCAGTTGCAAACACGATCTCAGCACCATTACCACGGACATAGATATGCTTAATTTGGTTATGTACCTCTTTTTATCTTCACACTTTAGCCATTTTATTCGTATTTCTCAGCACTTCATCCAGGCTTTTAGTGTTGGGGTCTTTGACAGAAGAATCCATCATACCAACGAAAACAGCTGTTTCTTTCTGATAATTTTTCATTGTTTTCATCATTTTAATTATCCGCCTCTGCCTGACATCAATGATGTTACTACCACGCGTTTGCTGTTATGTGGCTTGCCCCTGGACTCTCTTTTCACCTCATGATAACTCTGGCTCCATCTCCATTGTTTTTGTTGTTTGAACTGTATGGTTGAAGTATGGTAGACTAGGAAAAGTCTTGTGAATGCTTCATCATAAGTTGTATCTTTTCATACTTGGCACTTGGTTTTATTGCTACTTGTATTGTGAACGTTGATGGGTTTTCTTATGTAAATCTAAGATCTTATAATATACTATGTGGCAGTGGAAGAAGAAGCGCATGAGGAGGCTGAAGAGGAAGCGCCGAAAGATGAGACAAAGATCGAAGTAGGAGTCTTTTCTCTTGATGCATTGCCAGCTTTATCACCTTTTAGGTAATAGCCTAGTGATTTTGTGGTGTGGGTCTTGAGGGGAGATCTCTCTTTGTAGTTTTGCTTTATTGTTGTTATTGGAATGACTTAGTCTTTATGTTGCACTTATTTTACTGAAACATGTACTAGTTTTGCTATATATCTTTATCTGAATGGCTTATTATCGTTTAACCTTATAAAAATTTCATAATAGTTTGGTCATCTATGGATGAGATGCTTGTGAATAATCTTTATATTGACTCGCTTGGTATGCTATGAAATTTTGCGCAGTTGATGGCATAGCCTAGGATGCTTGAGATGCCTCCGAACTCTCGAATTCCAAATTTCAAATGTTCCACTCGTGTCTGCGAAAAAAATTACCATGGATTTCAAATTTTTTAAAATCGCGTGCCATTAAGCTACAGAACAAAAATATATTTAGCTTATATCATCAAATATATATAGCTTAATACAAGCTAAATATTTGAATAATGTCGCTTACAAGTCCATTTAGTCAAGTGTTTGATATATTTATCCATAACACAACAAATGGTAATATATTCACATCCATCATCAGGCATAACCATCTAGCACTTGTCTCTTGAGCATCGGTTAATGATAGGTTTCGAACGGCACTTTTAACGTACCTGTTGAAGGATGAAAGATCCTTAAATTGTCTCTTAACTGCTAGATTTTGCACTGTATAAGGTAAGAGATGTGTAAATAGTTTTGTCTGGTAAATTGTAAAATGCTTATTTTAAACTATACCAAATACCCATATATCCATTAATCTATGTTATTAAGGGAAATCCCAATAAAATACTCTTATATTTAAAACCAAAATCAATGACCAAATTCACATCAATATTCGAGAAGAAAAATTGGGATTTCAGATTTTTTTTTATTTTACTTCACTGCCCCTCATCCACATCTATCTCATCGCTCCCCTCACTTCTCTCCCATTGTATTTGCCGGAGATGAGGATTTCAATCTCAGGCATCAACTTCTTCACTTTAGGATCAGAGTTGAATCTCTATGCCCATTTCACCAAACAAGGGTGGTTCGTTTAAGCAATTATCTCTCTTTCATCCATACTCTATCTCGCACTCAAGCCAACATATTGAGCTTTTAAACGTAATATCAACAAACCCAATCTCATCTCCTCTAAAAACTCCCTTTCATTCTTTACAACATTTCTGCAACACACCCCAATGTAGCAAGCGCATCTTCTATTTCCTCCAATTATGGGTTCCTTGCTGCTTCATCTTCTTCATCAGCAGCATTTCTCGAGGTCACAAATCAGTATCACTGAGGTGAATGAAGGAGAGAGCTTAAGAATTTCCTAGTAAAAGAGAAAATCGTTGCCCATGGCGGCCTGAGCCAGTTTATCCTCTAGGCTCCTCCTCTTTCTGGCGAATACAAAAGAAGAGAGGGGGGGGGGGAGGGAAAGGTGATGGAAGGGAAGTTAAGAGAGATGTGTTTGAGGGGCAAAGACGTAAAATCACAAAATTATGAAATCCCAATCTGGTGATTTTGAGGAATTGAATAAAGTTTTAAATATTGAAAGACTATACCATTGGGATTTTCCCATATTATTATATGTTCTAACCGACTAATCATAAACAGATATGGACTCACCGGGTTCTTCTGATATTGCAATTCTATTTAAAGGAAGGGTTAATTATGAAGCACGGAAATACCAAATATGGAAAACAATGCTAAATTTCTTAAAAAAATAAAATAAAACATGTTCTGTAAGTTAATGATGCTTTGAATTAAGAACTACACAAAAACATCAAATGAAGAAATTTAATTTGGGTAAAAGACCATTTTTATTCTGAAAGCATCCATGTTGAAGCATTAAATATTTGGAAGTTTTTTTGGGACCATTTGTACCCCAAAAATTGACAAAACGTATCATTTTGGACTTGGATCAACGGGGGGTTCAATGCACGTTTGTCATGTGGGATGTACATCCACGTCGGTTTCCACCCTATCTTCGGTGAGGAAAAAATGAAAAAGAAATGGGTTTCCATTTTAGGTGAGAACTCAAAAGCATTAATGCTCCATTTGGTACGTATGAACCGAAGGTTGAGAATTGGAAGTGAAAGCGGAATCCGCGGGTTTCATGGTTTGGTATGTTGGAACTGGGTTCCCGGTGGAACCCAGTTCCAGCAAAAAGGTTGGAACTCGGTTCCAGCCTCCTAGCCACGGAACCGAGCTCCAACCCCATTTCCATGCCCCATTGCCATTTTTACCCTTCCGTTGCAAGCATGGTGGAGGCAGCGGAAAAGCATCGGAAGGCATGAAAACGGTAAAAAAACAATAGAGAGTAAGAATCAAGCAGAAAGAATACCGCAATCAAACCGATTCTGTGTTCAGAACAAAATATGATCAACCATCATCACAAGAAATCAGTAGTAAAACCCAGTTCAAATCGAAAAGATAAACCAAGAAAGAGAAAGCAATGTTGAAAACAAATTGCATGATCATACACAAAAGGGAAATGAAAACTAACCAGGATTCAGAAAAGATGGGACGAAGTTAGGCGAGACGACGGCGCCGCCTTGGACGTATCAGGAGTGCCCCGTTTCTTCTCTGCAAAATCAATGGAGGAAGAAGGCTTCTGTTCCGGCTTGGGCTTGAGGTTTCCACCGTCAATAGACAAGCGCGATCTCTGGTCGAAGGAGAACTCGGCGCAGAGAGCATCGAAGGGAGTGTGACGAAGGGGATGAGAGGCGAGAGAGCAGAGAAGACTGAGCTGTGAGAGGCGACGAAGGGGATGAGAGGCAGAGATGGTTCTGGAATCTGAGCTGTGTGAGAGGCGAGAGAGTTTTTTTTGGGTTAGGGGCATTTTGGTACTTTCACACTAGGTATACATATTTTAATTATAAATTATATCCCACTTCTTCCATCCTACTAAACAAGTTTTAAAATTCACTTCCAGTTCCACTTCCAATTCCAGTTCCACTTCCACTTCCAACAAAAACATTTCCACGTACCAAACGGGGTGTAAAGGAGGTGAAGGATGGAAGAGTAGTGTTGATGTTTGGATACTATTACACTGACATAGCTTCTTTAACGATAAGCAATGGGCGACTCCACAGAAGCGTAGTAACAATTTAAACGAAAGATAAGCAATGGGCGACTTAACAGCTTATTCAATGATGACAACGAGGTGATTGAAGAGGAGGGTGACATTTTTGAGACGTTGCAGTGGAGAGCTACAATATGATGGTTTGACTCAGATTTATTATTGCGGCATTACGGCTCCTCTTTGCACTTCATGGACCAAGCTTAACCCGGGGAGGAAATGCTATGGTTGTCAAAGTTATCAACAGGTATGTTTTTTTTTCCCACTAATGTCTGTGATTAATTGTTGAGTAGTTCTTTGGTTGTCTAACAAGAATGGGGCTGGTAAATGCACATGGAGGTGGTTGTGAGTTTTTCAATGACACGATGATGAAATGGGTGAGAGGTCCGTTGTGGTGATCAATGAATTGCTTGGCCATATCGATAGCTTGTATGGTAAGAATTTGAGGCTAAAGAGAGGAGATGAGGAAGAAGAATCAGGGGATGATGTTGTAGCTGAGTTGGTTTGCATGATTGCAGAGATGAAGTATGAACGCAGATTGAGGATTGCATTATGTGCATTGGTCCTCACATGGGTTGGGTCTGTAAATGATGATTAAGGATGGATAATATATAATTGGTGGAGTGTCACTTCCATTGATAATAGAACGAACATAGCTTATTAATGAAGAACATGTGATACTGTCAACTTTAATGCCCATTTCATTAATAATATGCTTAATATACATATTAACCACAGAGCCTCTTTGCTCAGTTCATAAATAAAAACAAGAAATACATAAAAGTTAATAACTTTGTTACCTTCAAAGCATGGAAGCATATATACATAATACATTTTGCTGAACACCTTTTTATCATTTTCAAAGAATTCTTTTTTTAATTCAATATATACATCGGATCCAGGATTAAACTTCTTCAACTCATTGCAATATACTTTTAAATTATTGAACACATTAATGTAACTCCCTTCCAACTCTCTTATAATTAGTCTCTTTACCCTTTTATACTTGTATTTACTCACATTCAATTTTAAGTTAAGTTTCACATCTTTCATGTTTGCAACTTTAAATTAATTAATCATATTATCAATGAAAAAAGTAACATTTTACAATACATAAACGGACAAAGAACGGAGTGGAAAATCACTGTGCAAATCTATCAAGAAACCCATTTAACTTGAGATCTCAGATTCCATACCTTATAAATTTGCTAGGGAAATTTAGTTTTAGATCCCAAATAAACAACTTATTTAAGGAATGGTCACATGAATGAAAATATTTATCAAGAGGTCCCATTGACAACATGAGGTATTGTCAATACATAGGACCTCATGTTGTCAATGGGACCTCTTGATAAATATTTTCATCCATGGGACCATTCCTTAAATGAGTTATTTATTTCGGAGCTAAGACTAAATTTCCCAATTTGCAATGCTGCCTCTCTCTCACACACGCGAGCTTGTCTTTTGCGATGAAGGATTCCATTGAGTTTGCAATTAGGGGCTTCCGTTCGATTTTAAGTTTCTAGGGCCTTTTGTTTTCACTGATCAGTCAGTTTCACAGTAAACGTTAACCCTCCATTGGTTCTTTTGTGTTTGAGAAGTTCATTGGGAGAAATGAGTTTATAGATTTTAAGGTATTTTACAGATTTCAAGATGGTTTTATGGATTTCGAGATGGTTTTAATGAATTTCGAGATGGTTTTTACAGATTTCGAGATGATTTTATATTGGAATGTGTGCACCGTTTAGGAAACGGTGTTCCCAAACAAGCACATATTTCGGGCTTGTTTGGGGAGGCCGTTTACCTCCTCAAAATCCATTCCTACGTTTACCGAGACAAAACTCCTCTCATATATTTACCTCAGAATCTGTGACCGTTCTCCTAACGGACTTCCCAAACAAGCCCTTTATCAACTTCTAAATTAAATATGATCCTAAAAAATTTCCGGAAATTCCAAAGCAAAAATGATCATTCCCTTTAATTTTCTATGGCCGCACTGAAAACAAAATCCCTTCCCTTTTAAATCTAAACCCTCTACATATCCTTTAGCTGTGCGTTCTCTTTAAATATTTATTATATAATATCACAATGTTGTTATAATATCAACATTTTCGCATTTTTAAAAGATTACAAATATTGGTATAGTTTAACTCGCATAACTCGGCCCATAATATTCCTGCCTAGATCATGCCAGCCCATTCCATTGCCGATCTGGCGCCAACCCGACCCATTTAACGAATTTAGGGTTTTGCTTTACATGACCATAGATATAAACATCCGGCGGGGTGCTTCGTCGCCTCCAGTTCGATCTTTTCTACCAGTCGATCTTTTATCTCCCTACGTCCTGATTTGCTGCTGTTAGTAGAAGCTTGAGAGTTCATCATCGAATATGAGAGCTAAGGTAAGACCTCGTGTCTTTCGTACTACTTCCTGTTGTTTCTCTCATGGATTTGGTCTCTCAATCTTTATTCCATGCGGAATCGTCGGATTTACATATCCATAGATAATTGATTTCGATTTTATGGTTAAAATTGGTCGTTTTGTATCATTGTACTTTTTCTTAAATAATCTTAATTTTTTTAAAAAAAAAACAGAGGGCAGCTGAGATTTGGCTCCGGTGCTTATAGGATATGATAATTAATAGGAAATAATTGTACTCTCGAATATATTCTTCTATAGCCCCACGATAATAGTTATCGGTGTTCTTCATGTAGCCGATAATGGGAGTGCCGCTTACGGAAATTTGTGTAGTTTGTTATTCTTATGATGCCCACAATGAACCGATGATGGTGATGTCTGTGGGCATCAAAATGGTGACACTTTCTCTTTTTGTGGAATCACTGAATCCTATCAAATTGACTGATGTTTCAACGCTCATACTTCTGGCATCTACTCTATCTGTTTATTTCATTTCATAGTCGCAAACTCCTGAAGATATTTCTTTGCTAGTCTATATTAATTCAGTGCCACTTTCTTATTATGCTCATTTGATTGTGTCTCTTTCTCGTTTTCATACTCCTGCCATTTTGTGGTTGTTTAGTGAGTACTAGCGTCATGGCCTGTTATTTTTCCATCTTACCAACAAAATTCTTCATGGTTTTCTTTTGAGTTTTGTTTGCATGAATTGTGTCTTCATTTTTCAAAAAAATAAAAATAAAAATACTTGCCTCTTTGGAGGCTTACAACTTTTCGTGGCCTGCTGTGATTTTTTTAATGCGTTCTTAGTTTGCAAGGGAAGCCTTTTGAATGCCGCATCATATGCAGTGCACTTAACTATATTTTTGCTTCAATACCTGGAAGTTGGTATGTTTTGTTTCTCCTGTTACTTTTGGCATGGACATCAGATACGCTTTTCCTTTGAATCTAACATGGTAGAACGTATTTTGTATCAGTGGAAGAAGAAGAGAATGAGGAGGTTGAAAAGGAAGCGCCGAAAGATGAGACAAAGATCTAAGTAGATGCTGGAGCTGGAACAAAACGAGGCTTTCCCTTTTGATACTCTACCATCTTCATGACTTGGCAGGCAATAGCCTTGTAATGTTCTGGTGTGGATCCTGGGGGTAGACCTCTCTCCCTTTAGTTAGTTTTATTAGTTTTGGACCAAGACTTTTGAGTTTTCTGGGTTGTAATTTCGCGCTTTGTTTATTGGAATATGCTCTGGGTTTTCCATCTTTTCAACTGAATGGCATATCGTTTAGCTCTCACCGATTTAAATGGAATTTTGGTGCTTGTCTCTTGAGATGCCTTTGAGTACTCTTCATATTAATTCACCAGATACGCTATGAAATAGCTAATTCTTGTTAACGACTAGTCGACGGTAGCTTTTCAAGAGGGTAAAATTTGTATTCATGGCACATTGCTAACTGGTTCACTGAGGTAATTTATATTCCAAGTGGTCTTGCAGAACAGCTGCTTTAACAGCTTCATAATCAGGCAATTGCTCTTGGGGGTAGTTTTGGTTATCCTCAGAAAACATGTAACCAAATTTTGACATAGCACTGTTTTTTTTGTGGTGAAATAACATAGTACTGTTTTCAAGGTTAAACTATTAGCTTTATCATTTGTATGCCATAAGAGCTTGAAACCAACCAACATTTTATATAAATCTTTCCGCTTCTTGAGATCAACTTAATCGTTCACGATTTGTTGAACTAACAATCATCATTATCAATATAAAAATATGGGAATTCGATATTCAGTGCGACTCATTTCGGACTCTACTCACTTTCAATATCGATATTATGATCAAATAGAAGAACCATATAAAACCACGTTATTTTCAAGTTAGCATCAATGCAATTTTGAACTTCATATTAAACCACATAAAACCACTCTAATTTTATGCATAAAGGCAATTATGGTTCAATTTTAGTAGATTCAGAATATATGTAGTATAGTTTAGAATCATTATTAAATAAACAAACCAATAGATAGATGTATATATATGTAAAGAAACAAGTTTCATTTAATAATATATTAGCAAGGTATTTCCTAATATATTTAATTGATCAATTCTTTCATAAATGCGATATACGTAATTTATCTTGCAAAATGTTCAATCGGATTCCAAGGCACCATGTAGTATTGCATTATTTTTCTCAGAAGTCATGCGTGTATTTCAAGATCACTACAAATAAAGAGTGAAAGGACAACAATCTATGAAACCTTGAGATATACTATTTCAAAGTTGAAGCTTGGGAGAGAAAGCAAACAGCAGTAGATTACCTACTATGTTTCACTGACTGTTAACAAAGTATGGATAATCCAGCAGTTGTATCTATTCTTCAAATAAAAATTTTTCTACTCTGTCAAATCCTGGAGGTCATACTGCATAATAAGTCTCTCCACAGTACTTTGGCTCAGGACCTTCTTTTGATGCAACTCTTTCAAAAGCTTGGCTGCCATATCTGTTTCTTCTTCCGAAATAAGCCCTTCAATGAGAATGGTATAAGTTGTTTCATTAGGCACACATCCTTTGTCGATCATCATTTGAAATATATCCAGTGACAAGTCTGTTCTATGAGATTTACAAAGGCCAAGCAAAAGGGCATTGTAATTATCAGTATCAGGCTTGTGCCCATTTTCTTCCAAAATCCTGAATATCTCAATGGCTCCATCAAACATTCCTTCCCTACACATTCCTCTTACCAAAGATGAATAGGTATGCGAATCCGGCGTAAATCCGTACTTTGTCATTTCATATAATATTTGAAAGGCTGCACATGTGTTCCCTTTCCTACACATGCTCCAAATCACATTTTTGTAGAAATCATGCATAGGTGAGTTTTGTTTATTACCCAAGCTTTGAATTATGGAGAATGCTTCCTGAACTTTCCCTCCATCACAGAGCATTGCAATAGCATTGTATGTTCCGTCATTAGGGCTACAGTACCGAAAAATCATTTGGTCCAGACACTGAACTACGAGATCAACCTTCCCTTCCTTGCAGAGATGAGCAATAATAGGATTATAGCTAGTGGCAGTTGCCTTAAATCCACTCTTTGTCATTTCATCCAACACCTTGAAAGCATGTTCTATTCTTCCATGGAGGGCAAGAGAAGTAATCAATATGTTGTAGGT
>JANTPZ010113256.1:0-12407 GCA_025593235.1 Vachellia pachyceras | reverse complement strand
CCGGAACAACAGAAGATTTTGTCTCAGCCATAGAACAATTAAGCAAATAGCAAAAGGATGAGCTATGAGCAAAATAATCAACAAGGAATGGTCTCACCAGGGACCTAGCAACAGAAAAGAAGACACGGAACAACAAACCAGTAATAGAAACGAGCACAACAGCGAGCTCCAACAAAGCCCAGTCACCAGAAGTCACCAACCAGCTACGAAATCGGCCAAATCACACCGGACGAACAGCAACGGCGATGGAAAAGCGAACCGTACGGAACCGTACGGATGATGAATAGTGAACCCCGTACGGAACTGTACGGGGACACGAACAGGATACACGAACAGCGGACACGAACGACGGCGGAATGAACAGTGTCGTGTACGGGGACAGCAGTGAACAGTGATCTGTACGGAACGGTGATTATATATTAATTACAATATATTTACAATTCATAATGAGGCTAATCGATTCAGAATGTATGCTTTCTAAACCGTGCAATAATACGGCAGTTTAGAAATACTTAATCGAATCCGTCACTTCATTTCCTTTAAACTTGGGTGAAGACGCGCGAGGTACTGTAGGCTGCTGTTTCAGGGGCAATGATGACATTTCCTTTAAACTTGGGTAAAGACGCGCGAGGTACTACCATCTGTCTGGGATTTAAAATTTCGAATCACCTTTATGTAATTCACTATTTTCGAGGTACTTTTTCCGTCATTTTTCAAAAAATAAGTGTACCAAATCAAAATTTAAGCATGAAGTTAAATTTACATATACTAAACAATTTCTCTTCTAAAAAAAATATAAGTGAAGAGGCAGTACTTGATTTAATTAAAAAGTAAGTTTCGTTTTCTTTCTCTTTCTTTATAAATTTTCCTTTCATTCATTGCTAATGGCGCATGTATGTAATCTACAAATGCTACTGCTAACGAAATCGGAAGTACTGACTGAGTCCATCTTACGCCGTCTTACTCTTGTCAGTTGAATCTAATGCAGCAACGTACTAACTAACATGAACAAGTGCTCAACTTTGTTTCTGTAGATTCTTAGCCGGCTGAAACATGAACGGTAGTAGCAGTAGTTTGATCCTGCAGCAAACGCTGAGGCTTTAGATTCCCAAGCTCGTGCTTCTGGAATATTGCTCCAATATTCGTGATCTCAACATCATCCATGCTCATATGATAAGAACCTTTGCCTTGTTCGACTTATTTGCAGCCAGTCGTCTGATTGCATTCTGTATAGATGCAACCATTGGAACAAACTTGCTGGATTATGCCGTTAGGGTCTTCTCCCAAATCCGAAATCCTAATCTGTTTATATACAACGCGTTTATCCGTGGCTTCTCAATCAGTGAGAATCCAGAAAATTCATTTCAATTCAAGCACAGCGCGTAGGCACTCTTCCTGATATTTTAACTTTCCCATTTTCCGTCAAGTCTTGTGCCCAGTTGGACTCTGCGGCTATGGCCACTCAAGCTCATGGTCAGGTCATTAAACACAGGTTCCAAAACGATTTCTATGTGCAAAATTCTCTTGTTCATGTCTATTCAACAAATGGGGACATTAAGGCAGCGAGCTTCATTTTCCATAGGATTCGTCGATTTGATGTAATCTCTTGTACTTCCATGATTGCAGGTTTTAATAAATGCGGTAATGTAGAATCTGCACGCAATCTATTCGATAGAATGCCACAGAAGAGTTTGGTAACGTGGAGCATAATGATTGGTGGGTATGCTCGAAACAATAGTTTTGAAGAAGCAGTTGCACTATTTCAAGCTTTTCAGGAAGAAGGAGTGATGGCTAATGAAGTAGTGATGGTGTGTTATCTTCATGTGCCCATTTTGGTGCTTTTGAAACGGGGGTAAAAGCCCATGAGTATGTGATAAGAAAAAACTTGACTATGAATTGGAACAACAGTTGTCGACTTGTATGGAAAATGTGGGAATATTGAGAAAGCTCTTCAGGTTTTTGAGCAACTCCCAGAAAAGGACACACTTTGTTGGACGGCTTTGATTGCTGGGTTAGCCATGAAAGGCTATGGCCAGAAAGCCCTACAATATTTTTCTGAAATGGTGAAAGCGGGGTTTAAGCCAAGAGAAATCACATTTGCTGCAGTATTAACTGCTTTCAGCCATGGGGGATTGGCAGAAAAAGGTTTGGAAATATTTGAAAGTATGAAGAGGGTTTACTGTGTAGAACCAAGGTTAGAACACTATGGATGCATGGTTGACCTTCTCGGTCGGGCAGGGAAACTGGAGGAGGCAGAGAAATTTGTTCTTGAAATGCCAGTGAAGCCGAATGCTGCGATATGGGGGGCATTGCTAGGAGCTTGCCGGATTCACAAAAATGTAGAACTTGGAGAAGGGGTGGGAAAGATTTTGATACTGCTGCAACCAGAGCACGGTGGATATTATGTGCTGCTTTCAAACATATATGTACGCACCAACAAGTGGGAAAAATGCCAGTATCGTGAGACGAATGATGAAGGATAGAGGAGTTAGAAAGCTACCTAGATTCACTCTCATTGAGATGGATGCAAAGATTCATGAATTTACGGTTGGAGATAAATCACACCCAGAAATAGAGCAAATAGAAAGAGAACATGGGAGGATATACTCCAAAAGATTAGATTAGCAGGGTATGTTGGAAGTACAGGTGATGCATTGTTTGACATAGATGAAGAGGAAAAGGAAGATGCACTTAACAGGCATAGTGAAAAATTGGCCATTGCATTTGGAATTCTGAAGACCCAAGCTCGTATTCCAATTCGCATAGTGAAAAACTTGCGGGTATGTGAACATTGTCACTCGGCCACGAAGTTCACAAAAGGTTTTCAAGGTAGACTTAATTGTCAGAGATCGAAACCGATTCCACCATTTTAAAGAAGTTTTGTGTTCTTGCATGGTTACTGGTAATGAGCTTTATGACGCTTTTCCATTTACAAAATGCTTGCGCTTGGATTTGGATAGTATATATTCAGGAGAGGCTTCACATTTCATGATTCCTATCATAACTGACATATGAAAGCCTGATGGAAGACCAAGCAAAGGCACATGAATACGATGAAACTTACTCTCAATTCTGACGGTGTCTTCCTTTCAACGATTTCGCCATCGCCAATCCGAGAGAGGGAAATATATTAATGGTGTGTTTGGGAATACGGTGGATAAGTGTTTTTACCATTTACGAGGTAAATGTGTGGAGGCAATTATCTCGTTTTTACGAAAAAAATACTGTTAATCGCACGTTTGACTTTTCCAAACATGGTTCCAAATAAGGTCAATAACTTGGTGTGACATTGGCCATGCCATGGCCGAGATCCGCAATGGCAACTTCATTACTGATCAAGATATGTTGTAATACTTGCGTGAAGAGCAGATTTAGCGAGTGAGCTACAACTGATTTCACAGACATAATTTCCGTAAACAGAGGGCGAGCAAGATACGAATCGAGGGGGGAAATTGAGTTTACTGCAATTCATACCGCCAATATTATAATAAGCGTGAAGAAGCGGCGATTCTGAAGTATGCTTTTGAATAAGCATGCTTTTATCTATATTTAACTGTACAGTCATTGCGGGTGGTCTCAAGAGTTAGTGAACTCTTGTCACATGAGGAATTTGTTCAAGCTTATATTGCAAGTGGGTGCTCTTTATATAAGAACGGAGGATAGGATTTTGTTCAAGCTTTTTGGGTTTGCTTGGATTGAAAAGAAGGGAGGCTCAGAAAAGGGAAAAGTTTAATCTACACATTTTCACTTTATTTAAATGTGGAGTCAAATCTCTCTTTTAAAGGCCTCCTAGTTCTTTCTCACTCTTCTCAATCCGAACGTACTCATAGACAAGAGGAGTAGAGTGCTTCCTCTTAGGCGCCATGGACTGTATCATATTGTATCTTCCCATGCACTTATTTGTAGGACTATTTCCAGGGCATACACACCCGGGTACCTTTTGTTTTATTTCCTGTATTTTGTTTTTAATAGAGCATAATGGCATCATACGATCCATATAGATGATCGCACCTATTGAAATAAGGTTTGTTGCTCACCAGTCTCCAATTTTATTTAGCTGATAACGCGGTTCAACTAGTGCGATGAGATGCTACAGTGTTGAAATGAAATGCCCGAATTTTATAGTCATAGAAAAACTGACTGTGTTTGACGCTTGTGATCGAGGGCAAGGTTACTATCATAGCCCGTTTGGTTCACGAAGTTTTGGTGATGCAACGAAATGTAATGAGTGAAAATGTAATGCAATAGAATGATCATTACATGACATTTGTTTGGTATGTTATTATGTAACCATGAAATGAAATTCATATTTTATCTATAAAAATAAAAAAAGGTGAAATAAACTTGTTAATTCTATTAAAATTAAAAATGAAGAATATAAATATATAAATTTTTATTTATAAAAGATACAAATACCTACATGTTAATTTACATAGTCAAAACTATGTAATAAAGATTACCTGATTTAATGTAATCCGTTATAATTAGGATTACATTCAATTGCATTACTATGCTAACTTAATAATGGAATTACTAGAATGCATCAGAATTATATGCAATCCCTTTTCATGTAATTGAATCAAACAAGTTATTAGTTAATGGAATAAATCTGTGTTTTTTTTGACATTTTACTTCAGATGGTCAATGTACGAGATTTATTGCTCCGATCTGCACCACCATTTTGTCCCTTCTGGCTCAGCCGTCAACCTCATAGCTCCTTAGCCAACGTTTCCTTCTGTGTTTGAGAATCCGCAGGGAGAAATGTGTTTACAGATTTCAAAAAAAAATTACGGAATTTAAGAAGAATTTACGGATTTCAAGATACTTTTTACAAATTTTAAAATATTTTTTATCTTGATTTACGTATATTTTTTAGGGACAGATTTCCCAGACACGCACTACTTTTCTAACGATAGAAACTACTTGGTTGATGTAAAAAAAAACAAAAGAAACTACTTTGCTGAGGACTTTTACAATCCACATATGGCAATTTATATACGTGGCATCCCCTCGGTTTATGTGTATGCCACCTGGATATAGAGGTGGGCCTCATATCGCCAGGCTCACTTCGTTTGCCAACATTGCAACATTTTTATAGTTTTAACAGTTTTACGGTTACCAATAATGTTGGCATGAGTGGATGGGACTCTTGCCCCTTAACCATTCACTCTCATGTTTGGGGCCGGAGGTTGAAAATGGAATGTACCTTTTTGAGAGGTCCCACCCCTTAATTGGTTCTGCAGTAGGTCGGAGTGGTGTGTCCACTTGACCACCATTTTGTGTAACCAAAAGAAAAACAGTTCTGTTGACCTTATTTATTCCCTAACTTCACTTTTTTATTTTTGGTAAAAAAATGTGTATGAGTGCATGATATTAAAAAAAGTCTCGCAATTATTCTGGCCAGACATTGCCAAGTCTCTTACCTGAAACATATAAAACACACATTCAATAAATAAAACTAGTATTCTAGTAGTAATTTGTAAGAATCACATCCATGTACTTTTGTATATATCATTTTGGATCAATGACTTCTAGGTTTATCATGCTGATTGCTATATTGTAACCTAGTGGTCAACGTGATGATTAAGTGTATGTTTGGAAAAACTTTTTCCCACAGTGTACGCAAACCAATATAAAAAGTATCTCGATATTCGAAAAATCATTTTGGAATCCGTAAACTCCTTTCTCATTGCCAAGCACACACTAATTAAATCAAATCAAACGGAGAAAAATTTATCCGCTAAGCCAGAGCCATTGTCTCATGGGGGCATGGGGTCCTATAGTATGGACACTCCATGTGTCACAATCACGTCCTTGTCACGTGACTTTCCCTCCCGCGCAGGTCACCGCCCACAGCCCATCCCTCCAGTTTTATGCTGTTGCAAGAGAGAGGAAGAAAGGTGCCAGCCATTTGGATCCATCGTCAACAACACAGCCTTTTGATTGTTCCATCCTTGATGCTGTTTTATATAACTATCCTATCTCACTTACAATGATCATCCTTGATCTTTTCATAAACGACACTTTTAAATGAATTCCTGTAGTCTATCTGAAAACTACGATGTGTGCCTAATTCCTCGTTATCATAATCCTTAAATCAAATCCATAATTTTAATTTAAAACTAAGATTGAAAGACAGTTACTCAAGTTAATCTTTGAGGCTTTAGCCTATCCGAAGAAACATGTGTAACTAGAAGGTTGATGCGGCGACAAGAAATCTGGTCAGGTGAATTAATTCGATCATCATAACTAGCTAGTCGTGATGTCTCAGATATACATGCTCGTTGAGATTAAGGTTTAATCTTGTACTCCCTCCCTCTTTGAATCTAATTCCAAATGTACCAACTAGTCAAGTCACTTTTTTTTTGTTATAGAAGTAAGACTCTAGTCATCAAATTTACTTTATTTCTTAAATTTATAATTTCTTTCAAGTTATTCATATTCATTACATATGTTAAACACGTCATAGTTTAAATAAGATATCACAAGAAAATTTAACTAATTTTCTATTCCTTGCACTGTCTCCAAATTAATTTTGTATGATGGTTACTGTGCTCACTCTGTGAATGCTTTGGCGAACCACGGCGGTCGTGAAAGATTGCTTTCACTAACTTCAAATCATTCTGGATTTAAAACTCATATCTATTTAGCTGAGAGCGTTAAATGTCGAAGGAGTGAGGAGATGAGGGGATGGATGCTGCCGTGGAGGGAGAAGGACCAACCATAGCGGCGGAGAGAAAGCTCTTTTATGACTATGACTGCAATTCTTCTCACTTATCAGTCAGTATTCACTATTCAGTGACCAACAAACATGTTCTGCGGGTCCACACACTTCTACTACACCACAAAACACCTTCCTTTGTCCTTTTCTTTCCCTTCCAATTAATTAAGACTTTTCCCATAATTGCACCAGATAATCAGATCCACTAATTGCAACATGCCATAATTTAAGAAAAAGTGTTAGCGTGATGCTTCATTTTCTTCCCTGTTATATATGGCACCTCCCTGTGCCACCAAACTAAACACAAGTTTTGTACATCATTCATTTCCCTCCGGTACTTCTTCAGTGCCATGATAAAGATAATCTGAACGTAAGTAGCTGAAGTTTTTACTCTTCCTCTTGTCGGAAAATTATTATTACTCTCTCTATATGGCCACTGTCCCCGATCCACGTACAAAGTACAGTGAGGGGAATGTCGTATTTATCTTTGCACTATAAAAATGATTCTGATAATTAAAAATTTGCACCAAGTGTTATGTTGGACAAGAGGAAGTAGTTTTTTCCTATTCATACATGCATTTCCTCGACACCTAGCTAGGAGTTAATTAAACTCAACAGTAAAAATATTTGTAATCGAAAAATACTAAAATAGGACGGATTAGTGCAAGTCTTCCATGTTTAATCATGCACACATATACATATGCATGACAGAAAGAAAGGGGCTAGAGAGCCATGAATGGTAAGGCAATATCATTAACGTACTTAATTACTTCTTACTATGACCCAACCTTGCATGCATGGGTAATGCAGTGATCTAGTGCATCTGCGCAAGCGAGTAATTTCTATAAACAAACATAGCTTTTGGTGCTTTGAGTGATTATTTAACAAGGCAACACTTGTTAATGTTTCAAGTAATACTTATTCAATACGTTCAATAAATAATATCTATAACAAAGCCAACAACATTCTCTAATCATGTCCGTATATATACTACATGCATGGAGAAATATGTCTAAGTATTGGATATTTAATATTAATCATTATATCAATAAAGTCTAGTAGTGCCCAGCATAACGAGGATACACATATATATAGAATTTAAATAGAGTCAAAATCTCATGAATTCTCATAACTACGAATTTAGCTGAGCCTAAAGCCTTAATTAAATGATGAAAAAGATATATATATATATATATAAAGGACAAGGAAATAAAGCAGGCTGACGCAGCACGCTCATTCATATATATATATACAAGCGAGTTTGTCCTTTTGCAGTAACTATAATTGAATTCAAAGAACTCACACAATATAATAGGTATAGGGAACACGAAATGTGAGGGATCTAAGTGAGAAGGAAAGATGCACACAGACGTCTTTTTGGAGGCAAAAATCCAAGAACCCTAGCTAGGTTGCCTCTCGTGCAGGGCAGGCTTTGCATGAAAACAAAACCTCAAGAACCCAAAAAAAGAAATGTGCAGGCCCCTCCCACACACAGCGAGGCCATCATATTCTTCATGTTTTTTGGTCTTCATCTTAGCTACTTGTTAACAAGCAGGAAAAATCCGTCACCCCCATGCATGCACGTAGGGTTAAAAACTATTGGCAGTAATAGCAGTAACCCAATAATTAGTACCAAAAAGTACGCGTGCGTGCATGTTGCATGCCAATATATATATATAACATCGAATTATCAATCATATAAATCTTCCTCCTCATATATATATATATCAGAAGACTTCGGGTGTGAAATGCATATATGGACAATGACAAACGAGGAACACATTAAATCTCAGACACGTGTACGGCAAAGCTGGGACGTGGAATAATGAATGAGGTGAGGGTGATTAATGTACATATCTATCTCTACGTAAAATTTACAGGTGTGATCCTTATCAAGAATTCAATTATATGGGGTTCGTATTTAGCTAGCTGCTGTGACAGAAACTAGGGCATTCTGTGGCTGTTGGTTCTCTTAATTGCTTTATATAAGAAGAATGGTGATCAGTCATAATGGAGCAACTGGTTCATTTAATTTATTAGAATCTTTATGGAGCAAAGTTCTCATTCCATATAGGATCTCTCTCTCTCTAAATATTAAAGTTAAGGCTGCTATCTCTCTGTCGTCCAGTCCTCGTCTTCCACTTCTCATCAACTTTACTTTTTTTCGCCAGAAACGGTATGGCCATTTTTGTATATTTAATATTCAAAAGTCCCTTAAAATTTGTTATTATCATTTTCCATGGCCACCGATCATGTTTTCAGTTGCAGAGACTGTCAGTTACATCATGTATTGGATGTATATATATATCTGGCTTCCACTGTGTCGGAAATATTATCTTCTACTGAATATTATTTATTATAGAGCCTCAATCCTGTTCCCTACACCTTTTTCTTTTTTCTTTCAAAAAAAAAAAAACCCTATATATGGACCCGGCCGGAAAAAATTATAGAGCTGTTTCCGGAATGGATCGACTTAATCGCAAGAAATTAAACTAATGCTCGATCAATCAAAACAGATAACTATACACTATATTTATTTCCACTTGTATTATATGATGAGTGTACGTAGATCGAGAGTGATACCAGACCCTTAACTCAAGTGCTGATGAGCAATGAGAACAATACAATATATCCTTCTTAATTAATTAATTGATTAATTAACAGTACTTGGTCAAGTTATTGATTGAAAGAGGGGACTCGTTTTTGTGTAATATGATGAGATCAGGAATGGAGAAGGCAAATTCGAGTGGGTTGGCAAGGACGAAGTCGGAGCAGCTGGTGGAGACAGTGGTTGCGGCGCTGAAGTCGGGGCCGTCGAGCGAGTCAATGAATGGGGTGATGGATAGTGGGAGAAGCGGAGGAACGCTGTCGAGGAAGTCAAGTAGGAGGATGTCGCCTGGAGGCAAAAACAGCCACATAAGGAAGAGTAGGAGTGCTCAGATAAAGGTGGACTTGGATGAAGTGGGCAGCGGCACCGCCCTCAGCCGAGCTTCCAGCGCCAGCTTAGGCCTCTCCTTCTCCTTCACCGGCTTCACTCTTACTCCAGACGAAATCTCCTACTCTAAGCCCTTCAGGGACCAAGACATTCGTAAGTTCCTTCAATTTCCCCCCAATATTCGGATTTTTCTCCCTTTTAATTGTGTGTTTGAAAATCCGGGAGAGTGATTTTAAGTAAATTGAAGTAAGTAACGAACACAACCTGCTTTCTAAATAAACACGGATACGGAAAGCATCCAGCCCCACCCAATGGTCCATGTCCACACGGGGGACAGCAGCTTACTAATCAGAAGTAATCTCCATGCGAAAAAGCAAAATTTTGAGTACGGAACTTAATCACGTAGCGAAAGCGAAATTAAGGGTTAAAATCATTTTTTTTGTAACAATCATAGTTAATAACAAACACGGTTAAATCCCTGCACTTAACAGAGATAATTAATACTGTTAAACATCATAATCTTTATAAAACTATAAGACCAAAACCATAAATTTAAAATTTGAGGGATTAAAATCAAAATTCATGCAAATTTAAGGATAAAAATTATAACAATTCTGAAATTAATTATCAATAATATTAAAGGAAATTTACCATCAGATCTTGAACAGGAGAATTAATGGATAAAAGATCCTAAAGATTGACAAAATTACTATAAGGTTCCAGCAATAGCTGGTCCGGTTATCATTAACAACCTCATCAGTTGTCAATAACAATCAGACTAGTTACTATTAGGACCTGATAGTAATTTTGTCATTAGGACCTTTTGTTTATTTTCCTAATTGTAAATTTCACATATATTAATACGGGTACGGAGGTACCGTTTTTAACAAAAAAAGGTTGATGTGTGTTACAAATAGCCTCTTCGGTCGTTACCATATACAAGTATTTTATAATCCTTTTGTCGGTAGACTCAGGATTATCTTATATTATAAAATATAATACAATTTATTTCGAAGTAGTCTTGCCAATAAGTCACCCTGTGAATATATATATATATATATATTCAATCCATATTTTGTGTATTTCTTAATTTTGTATCATTATATATTCAATACAACCAATTACACTCAATAATATACGTACGTGTGTGTCTGTATATATATATATATAATAAGAGATGCGGGTTCTATACATTACACTTGCCCCGCCCCCGCCCTTTTTCCGCCCAATACAAGTATGTTCGTACCAAATGAAATCATATTTGAGCCTCCTACAAATATCAAATGTGAGCATATTTTTTAGTAAATTCAACCCTTAATTTACCTGATTATAAGTTAGAACAGACTAACTCATTTTCCTCAATCGAGTCATGTTTGTTGTGAATTTTGTGAGTAAAGATGCAAAGACAAAACAAAATACAAGCGCCATACACCTTTTCCGTTTGAAGACAAGCAGAGTCCCAGGCTGAGGTCAAAAAACAAAAAGACCATGAATCCAGGCAAATCCGAAGATCAACAGAAATATGCATGACCTTTTTGGGGAGCAAAAAGCGAGTGAGTTCCCACACAAAAACAACACTTGCTTGTTCTGCTCATGCCTCATGGTCCCCCCCCCCCACTGTTCTCAATTCTCGTCAGTCCAATTTGATCGCATGCTGAATTTTCTTGCTGCGATAGAATGAAACTATTTAATCTGTCGTGATTATATTAACTCCTTGCCTTTGACTCCGAGTGAAATGGGAAGTGGAAGGATCTCTCTCTCATCTCATACTTGTTTCTGTCTTCGGATAGTGCAGCTCTAGTCTTTGTCAAATGGACCCTAACCTAAACACGTTCAATCATGTTCTCTTCTCTTCTATCTTTTCCCTACAAGTTGCACTCTCTGGACCAAGAAAATTAAAACCTATCAACTTGCACCCCTTGTCTTCTTCGACTTCTGCTGCCTCCTTTCACTTTTCATACTTTAATTTCATCACCAAACCCTCCTACACACCCTAGTGCCCGTCTTGTTACATTACACCCTCGATCATCTTCAAGTAGAAAGATTTTACTGCACTTTGCAGCAGAAAAGTTACCATGTTCAAATTAGAAAATATGCAAGTATGAATTAGTCGATACTAAGCAACAAATATAGCTAGATCAAAAAACAAAACAAAAAAATTAAGGGGAATGTCCGAGCCCTGTTGTTACCTTTATTAATTGGAGCTGTTCCCTCTGTTTTCCTATTTTGTGGGAGAGCATTTTGTCTCAGTGCTGGTCCCTTCATTAAAAATAAAGTTGACTTTCTGATCTCCACGACTCTGTTAGAATGACTTGCTGTGTCTCAGTGTCTTAGTCTTTTGGTCAGTGTCTCACTTCAGACTTTTCATTAGCCCCATATATACATAGACTTTTCATTAATCACACAGAGCATTATTGATGTTACGAGAAATGGGAGAAACCCATCATGAAACTCCTTCATCAGCCGCTTTCAATTATCTTACTGATATTTTTTCCTGCTAATTAAGAATACCACCAGATATTTCATTAACTATATACTCACAGCATGCATCGTATGTTACACTCACACTGTACTGGGCAAAACTTGTAGCTGCCTGCAATAGAATTCAAGGCTTCTGCTGAAGGATCTTCCTTTTCCCTCCTTGTGTTTGTTTAAAAAGGATTGCATATGTATATTGCAGCGGAGGATATTGAGGCTGGAACCTGCCACTTCAAGTTTCAAACGGAACCCACTTTGCCTATTTTTCTCAAG
>JANTPZ010113252.1:0-15390 GCA_025593235.1 Vachellia pachyceras | reverse complement strand
TTCACATATTTATTTTGATTTACGTAAAAGTACTTCTCCACCGCATTCTCAAACTGATCAATGTCAATAAAATTTAAAAAGGTATTTATGAATCATCCATTAATGACGTTATCATCTCATAAGGCCAATGTCACTAATACAGAAGTAAGATCATTTTAAAGAGGTACTTACGAATCATCTAATGACATTTAAAGAGGTACTTACGAATCTGACGTTACCGCCAACTTTCACGAATACAAAAGTAAGGTAACTTTAAACTTGAATATTACTGTTTACTTGGACCACTCTCCCTTTCACATATACACCACCTTCCCATCTGAGCACGCTTTGACAGTCATGTTTCTTTCTGTTTGTTCTATAAATTAAGAGTAATTATTTGAACAAATGAATAGTCTAATAACTCAATTAGTTCTGAAAACTATGTAAAATTGGCAATACAATATATCTTCACCAAGAGGATGCCCCACCTGTAGGTATTAGTTAATGCTTGTTGAAGATGCACTTGTGTTTTTGACTTTTTGTTGATTTGTGTTGAATATTTAATGGCCATGGTTACAGATGAGGCATACATATTTTAAAGGGGTTTACGATTCCTTCCTTCCTTGCTTTATTAACTGCAGGATATTGATTATTTATGCCATAACTCATGTAGATTATTAGCCACTACATTTAGGGTTGGGAATGCGGGCTAGCCCGCCAACCCTCTTCCTTGGTGGCAGGCTGGGGTTCCCTACCTCGAGCCCGCCAAAATATTTTTTTATTTTATTTTTTATAAAAATAATTTTTTTCTATTTTTTATCTAATTTTTTCCTATAAGATTTCATATTTTTATGATTCTCTTTTCAATCTTATCAATAAGTGTTCACTAGTTTTCTAAAAATAAAATTTAATATTACTTTTTTCTTTGTAAAAAATATTGGGATTGAAAAAAGCCAAAAAAACCTATAAAATAATTTTTTAAAAAAATAAAAAAAGAGCAAATTATGCGGGCTGGCCCGCTAACCCGCGGGCTCACCTTGGTGGGCTGAATCAGCCCGCCAAGGTTGGTGGGCTGGCTTTTGCCAACTGAAGCTTGCCAGTTTTGGCGGGCTGCGTATTCCTATCCCTAACTACACTCAAGCTATTTAGTCCCACATATTGAGCTTCACAATGACAATTGTCAAGATACGTGCACTTGAAAAAAAGGTTAATATCATTTTTTGTTTACAAATTTGGATGAATTTTGATTTTAGTTTTTTAAAGTTTTAAATCTATGGCTTTGGGCATGTAGTTTCAAAACGACTCGAATATTTAATGACGTTAATTAACATCATTAAGTGTATGGACAAAAATTAAAATTCGTTAAAATTATAGACTAAACTAAAATTAATTAAAAGTATATGGACAAAAAGATTTTGATTTTGATTCCTATACTTATAACTATTTTTTGTTTTATTTCTTACACTTAACATTGATAATTAATGACATAAACAATTTAATTTTATATGAAACTATAGGGATCAAAATCATAGATTTAAAATTTAAGGAACTAAAATTAAAATTCACATAAAAGCTATTTTAACACGTAGAAAAGATTATTCCTATAGTGCAGTTAAGAATGCGTACAAGGATATCAAAAGGAGTTGATTTCAGTTACAATATCAACCTATTTTAAGGTCATGTAAGTACGAGATGTTGGATTCAAATCAATATGAACATAGAAAATGTGCTTTTAAAATAGCTACCTTCTATTGAATCCAACAATACTAAAATACAACTCAATCATATTGTTATATAAAAAAATATGCACATGCATATGCCGCGAGTCAAAGTAAACTAAATTGAGTCTTTTTAATAAGCTCTCTTTTTATATTTATTTTCATAACACTACTAAAAAAATATCATTTAACGACCGAAAAATCCATTGCCAAAATGTCAATTTTCCATCAGAAAAATTCTATTTAGTGACGAAAAATATTAGTGATCCTCGTTTTAGCAACGAAAAATAGTCATTTAGTGACAGATTTTCCATTGCTAAATGACTTTTTTTTGGTAGTGAGAGTATCATGTGAATGACAATAGTAATTGTGATTAATTCATATTATTGTTAACAAATCGCTTACTAATTTAAATCTTAGTGTTTTATAATGTCACAAGTTGATTTCCTACAAGATTTATGAAAAGTTTCTTATTTACATGGATAATTGGACTTTTAATTTGTTTACTGGTCGTGACTTGACTATTGATGATTTTAACATGTCATAGTCACTCTTTGCCATGCTAGCTAATCTTGCGTTACATAATGAAACATCGATGTGTTCAAAATAAATGAGTGGGTCTAAAAATTAAGGGAGACACTCTCAAATACTAAATGGAAGAAATATTTCATATCAAGTACCTTAAGTTTGTAAAATCATTTATTAGAACCTAAAAAAATCTGCAAATTTTTGCTGTTCATTTTGCAAGTCTTCTCTAATACTGATGTTGTTTGGCAACCCCATTAAGAAGCCTCAAAAACACGTTTAACAGTATTTTTCCATAAAACGAGATAATCTCCTTCACATATTTACTTTGATTTACATAAAAGTACTTCTCTATCACGTTCCCAAACGAACCCTATCTCTCTTACTCGATTTGTAAGAACCTTCATCATCCACAGCTTGCAAAATTCTGAAGACTGAACCCTGAGCAAGAAGAATTAGAAAATAATTTTGCAAATAGGTCGCCAGGTTCAAAATATGTTTTCCATTTGGCTCTTAAAGGAATTTTTTCGTAAAATTTTTCAGTTATCAGTAATTAATAATGATATCTGAATATGCCCAATACCTTCTTAATCATTTGTAGCAGCTAGCTCGTTAGCTGGAATCTCTCGCGCCTTAAGCCCTTGAATATTGTATATTGATCGTTTTAATGTATGTTATAACATCATAACCTTAATACTTTATAATCAATCCTTGCCACACTAAGTATTGCTGAGATATGATTCATATCTTTTGAATGCTAGCTCATTTTTAATATAAGAATTAGTTAACTTTTTTATGTATTTGAAAAAATTAAATAAATCATTTAATCATAACATATATTGTAAAATTCTTGATGCTACCAAAATTTAATTATGCACCGCAAGTGTATGAGTCGCGAATATAGTGTACCAAAAATCAAGGTCGATCTCACAGAAACTCAAATTGATAGGTAAAAAGGTACTAAAAATCTAAATTTTGTCTATGTTGAGAAAATCAAAATATAAATAACAAAAATATAAATTTAAATGAACTAAAATATTGATTCTAATGCGTAAGATAATATTAATTGAGATAAACAACCTGAAATGACTAATCACTTGTTTAAGTTTTAGAGAATGCGATTACCCAGATAAATATATTTAAATTTTAACTTGTTAATCTATAGTATAAACAGATGTAGTGTCTATCGAGCATCTACAACCCCTCTCAAATAAAACTATTATTCCTTGTATAGTTATTCAAGAGGCATTAATTATAACAATTTGATCCTATCTCGTATGTATATTTCTATCATAAAGGCAAATTACAATAAATTCTAATATCACATTACTCAGTTTAAAAGTCCAATTTAGATCCATCTCCTAAGGTTAATCTAAATTCCACACATTTATACTTAATGTTGACCCGTCACTGAGATTTAAACCGAACAAAAACAAATAAAGTTGAACATAAATAAATTATTTAAATATACTCAAATATTTAAATCGGTTCATAGCCGGTCTAAATGTAAAGAGAATTAGCCACACATAACTTTATTCAAATCCATCGTAAAACTAAAGAAAAGCATGCAGAACAAGAAAACAGAGAGAAGAAGAAAGATGAAGACGCTGATGGATGATCAGATCTCCCCTTGCTTTTTTTTCCCCTTATGTACGCTCCTTTGTGCCTCCTCTCGCTGCTTCTGCTTTTCCCGGACGTTGGAGCGTGCGTTCAGTGGATGTATGTCTCATTGTCTCAACGTTAGATGTATGTTTTTCTCCCTCCATATACGATAGAGATACATACATACATACATACATATATATATATATCCATAAAATGTCAAAACCATAAAGCTCTTTTTTTCCTTTCTTTCTTGATCTTTTAATCTCTCTTTTTCAAGTGATTTATTGAGATCTTCTCTTTCCGTCACTTCCTAAAAAAATAAGTAAAATAATAAAATAAAACAAAAATAAAAATTCCTAAACATTTAAATTATTATTATCAGCTGTGATTTAATGAATTATAAGATAATACACCATTTAATATATTTTCTATTTTAAACTAATAATATTTTAAAATTATATTGATAACTCTTAAAATATATAAAAAATGTATTTCAAATATATTAAAAATTAGAGTTATCAATTCTTACATATATTATTTTGTTACTAGTTTATAAATTATTTTATAGAAAATGATAAATATATTAATTAACTAAATTTATTAATTTTTCTAAAAATAATCAACTATCTTTTATATTAATGACGATATATTGATAAAATTTCACTTTCCCAATTCTAGATTTCACGGTTGATCCTAAAATACTAAGATGAGGAAGACTCAAGTGGCCTTGAATTTTAAGCATTGTAATAATTAAAAGCAGCAGCATAAGAATTTATTAATTTCTTTTGTTAATTGTAATTACTGATTTATACAGGGATTTCATTTATAAGGACTGTGACAGTCACTTATTAATTTATTAATTGAGGGCCTAACTAAAGTGCCCTTAATCATCATTTGCATAGTGTATTTCTCTGGACTTTGTCCATTATTAATTAGATGTTGAACTTGGGAGAGCTTGAATGATGCGTGCCTTGACTATTAATTGATCATCTCATAATACGTTAAAATCAATCTCTGTCACACTTAAACCAACTAATGTTCAATATGTCAGCCTTGATGGAAAATTAATTTGATTGGCTTTGAAAACTTTTGGAGCAAATATGTGTTTATATATATATATATTTATTTATTTATATCAGTGTGTGTACCCTTGACTATTAATTTGATTGACATATGAGTATATATATCACACCTGTGCTTATTTGTGAAGACATTTGGCTAACGGTACACGTAAGTCAAGATAAAATCATCTTGAAATCTATAAAAAATCATAAAAACCATCTTAAAATTCGTAAAACTATATTGAAATTCGCAACATATCTTGAAATCTGTAAACTCGAATTCCAAACACACCAATAAAGTTAGTTTTACGAGTGGGTTCATACTGACTCAACTCCTTTTCTACCATGTGGCCGCCCAGTTAGTTGGCGAACACAGAATAATAAAATATATATGCTCTTACAAATATGATTTTCGGAGGAGCTAGCTAGTTTAAAAAAAACCTTCAACTATCCCTTTAAATTTGAAAACATACAACACTACGTCACCTAATTACAAAAACGATATTACCAATTAAGAAATAGTTAACAAAGTTTGAGGGGAGAGAGAAAGGGATGGAAATCCAAATCAATGAATGTGCCTATCGTCTTAGAAATGATGAATTGAGGTAGAAAACATACAGTTTGCCCTATCATGGTAATTTATTTACCATATAAGAATCAATAACAAGCGACATATAAAACTAGGAAATATCATATGTCGTACCCTTTCTAAAATGATTCTTGTGGTGCAGTGTGGAACAAAAGCACTCTTAACGTGGCATTCATCCTATTACCCTAAAAAGTCAAAGAAATAATTAACACTTAACAAAGAAGAAATTGAAAAATATCAATTGATGAAATCTCCTCTATGAATATCAACCAGACATTATCCACTTTCAGAGCACCCAAACTTTTATTCTCCAATTTCGCCAATTCGGGTTGATAGCATGAATAGGATCAAATGAAATTTTCATGTCTTAATTACATACTCCCATTGAAAACCACCAAACTAAATCGCATAACATGTACATGTAGGGTTTTGCAAACCATCCATTTATACAATAACAATTACATCACTAAAACCCAAACAAACACCACATGATGACTTAGTGGCGGAATTCAGAGACACCCACTTCTTCCATAACACATATAACTCTCCACTACCTATAATAAAAATGTAACTCCCCACTATTTGTCATAACACAATGTAACTTCTCACTACTTCTTTTATGATGAATTTAACTATCCACTACTTTCATTACTTACAAACAAATTCGCCTTATTCAAGCTCAACTAAAAATAATTTTAATAATTTATTATAAGTAGTATTGCAAAATAATAAGAAAAATTATATTATGTGTTTGTAACTATTAAAGAATGAAATTTTACAAATAATAAAAAAATAAAATAGCAACCATTAATCAATTGAAAATAAAAACAATATTATATGATCTAACTGAAAATTGATTACAAACTAAACTTATAAAGGGTGTTATTCAATGTAAATTGAATTGGATAAAATTTATTAAAGACTACGTTCTTTGGGGGGCTATTTTATACAACATGAATAGAGTAATTATAAGGATAACATAAATCACTTAAAAGACTTCACATTTTCCTACTTTTTAGGTAGCAAATTGAGGTTATTATTAAAATTTTATAGTGAAATGATGCAATACCATGTAACTCCTTACTACGTATCATAAAGAATTTTACCTCCCACTGTTTTCTCCACGAGGAATGCAACTCCCACTACTTGCAAATACATTTCCCTTTTGTATGTTTAACTAAAAATTATAGTAATAATTTATTATAATTATTGTTGGAAATAAAAAATTAATATTACAGATATGCAACTATGAAATAATAAATTGTACAGATAATACAAAAAATATATAATATCAGCCATGACTCATTTGATGAAGAATTACATTTGCTGATCTAATTGAAAATTGATTACAAACAAAATTTCTTAAGGTTATTATTTAACGTGAATGAATGAGGTAAAATTGAATACATGTATACTAATTTTTTAAGTGAAGTTATCTTTTGCAACATGAATATGATAGTTAGAGGGATAGAATAAATAATTTAAAAGACTCTACCGCCTTGTTCTTTTTAGGTAGGAAGGTGAGTATACTATTTAAATTTTAAATTATGTTTAAAATTTGAAACAAAATACAACTTCTATTTTCTTTTAAATTGAAATAGACATATTTTCGGAGTTATAATTCTCTAAATATATTATTTTATGGTAAAATAATGTATAACAATGAAATGAAAAATTGAACTCCACCGATAGCCACAATTTTATCCTATTATTCAGGCCTTTAAATTAGTTTGGTTTAAAAACATCATCCAAAATGTTTAAAAAAAGGCATACAAACCATAAAACGATAGCCGCCAATCAGAACATGCACTACATATCACAAGTTAAAGATGGAAGCTGTGGTAGGGAAAGATGTGGACGAATGTACAAGGGAGAGGAGGACCCATGAACTGTGGGTACCATTTGAGAGAAAAGAGCCACATGTCAAATAGTAGACATGCTTTGGTTTATTAGATTTATACTTTTGTATCAAAGATATTTATATTGATTGCATATGGTATGATAAGAGGCTCCACAAAGTTCTTTTTCTTTTGTTAAACCATCTGGTATATTATGTTGAAAGTCCAAACTAATCCAGATTTGAGCCGGGTGGATCCCTTGAGAGAGGTAAAGCTTTCCAACTGAATATTTTAATCGTAGCTACATTCCTATCATCAGGATTCGAATCATGGATACATGGTTAAGTTAATCCAATACCCTTACCCCAAATTTTTTTTTTTCTATATGGTTTGTAAGCCCAATGGAGAGACGGCGGAAGTGGACTTTCGATTGGATATGGGCGAACTGATCCACTGTTTTTTGAAAAAGACAGCCAAGGCCCAAGGCCTAAGGAGGCAAACGCAGTCTGGCACGCTTTTGACCTTGTTCTATTGGCCTGCCTTGAGCCTTCCCCTATTGGAAATATATTGTTCAACGTTGAGGAATATTACGTTGTTCAGGCCATAGAACGCCGATCAGGAAAAAATAGGGTGGAAGATCCGATCGGGGCGGTTTTGATTCCTGAGCGGGTACTTGATTTCACAAGACCATGGCAACTGATTCACCGGGTTCCGTTCGCAAAGGTAAGCCCCAATGGGTGAATCAACAATTTGATTCTGTTTAATGTGCGCATTACATTGTACTATGGATTATTCATACGGTTTTGGAGTAAGGGTTTTAATGTTGGTGCAGTGGTTGTCCATCTGAGAGCCACCGGTGATGCTCCTATACTCAAGCAAGCGAAATTTAAGGTATTTATCGCTGGAGTTGGACTTCTACTTCTTCTAGCGTTTAACTTCTAATTCGAATTTTAATTTTAATTTTTCAGTCAAATTTCTGATCTTTCTCTCGCGTATGCAATTGAACCCTCAAAGTTCCTCTCTTTTTTAAAAATATAGTTTGATATTTTTTTTAATGACAACATGATACTTGTAGAATTTAATTGGATAAGTATCCTGATTTCTGTGCTGCAGTTGTTTTGTTTCCCGCAATCGTTACAGTGAGCATATTACTTGAAGAGCTATTAATGGATGGAATGATGAAGAAATAAGCAGTTTGAGTTATATAAATGGAGCTAGATTTGCCTTCAATCGGACTTATAATATGGACAGGGATACTCCAAAAGTGCACTAGTAAATTACTGAATTATGTTATGATGACGTAAAAAGGGTACTTCTAATTAGCCTTAGTTGTTGTCCAGGGTTGATCATGAGAGGGTGTAGACATATTAAAGATGTGAGCCCCAATTCTAATCTTGATGTCAGGGAAAAGGAATGGCGTGAGGCATTATATTAATTTATCTATATGGATTTGCAGTGTTTGATTCTAGACGGAATAAAACATAATCCCTTGAGTGAAAAAAACAGGGTTAAGGAACACCTAAGCCTTACTCAGATTTTAGAGGTCCGGGTTTGAAGCTTTCCTGCTGTTATTGGAAAATAAAAAAGTTGGATTATGATCGTGTTTTCAGTCTAGTCAACATTGAATTTGTTAAATGATTCCATTTTTGGAAGATCTGAAGTTGATTTTTTTTTTTTGGTGTGAATGCTTGTGAATTTTATTGTGAAGCCTTTTCATGTACTATTATGGTTAATTCCTGAAGAAGTATGAATTTTATATACTGCTAATATGCAGATTCCTGGGACTGATAAATTTGCTAAAGTGATAGACTTTCTTCGTCGGCAACTGCACAGGGAGACATTGGTAAGCAATCACTGTACCGATGACCACATCAATTGTCAAATGCTCCACCAATGATGAATACTGAATCCTATTTCATGTCTGTGCAGTTCGTATATGTGAATAGTGCTTTCTCACCAAACCCAGATGAATCAGTTATTGACTTGTACAATGTAAGATGTTAATGCCTCCTTTTATTTTTAATTTTTCACTTTTATATCTTTATTGGGATTAATTATTCATATTTCTGATACTATTGTTGGAATTGAATGATGTCATTCATGATTATAATCTGCTCATCCTTGCCATAACAGAATTGGTGGAGAGATTGTAACTGGGTACATGCGCGTGCAGTAGAATGCATCAGATTGTGATAATGTTTGGTTAAGATTTTATCATCACTTCTTCGTGCTTAGAAAGTAGAGAAATGATATTTTTTGCACATTCAAGTTAAACTTTGTTAAGAACTGGTAAATTCTTTTACTAAAGTCAGAACAATACAAACAAAGTAACCAAATGATGAAACTTTAAGGTTTAGTATTTCACAGAACAAAATGACACCATACCAGCTTACAAGATTGAACCCAACAACCCTGTTACAACTAGAAAGCACAGAAAAATGGCAACAAAATACAAAAATGGTGAAAAGGCTGTTGATTTACCATTTCTATAGGATATTGAACAGCACTGATACTACAATGATACAAGTGCTGAAATGGATCACGGACTCTGAGCACCATAAAATAAGATGAATGAAAGAAGTAAAGTATTTTGCTACATAAACACACATACCCCAAGCACAACGATACAGAACTAAACCCTCGAGAACGCTACAATCTTGCCAACTTTTGGGTGGTTGGCTCTCTCCTGTGAGACCTGACTGAAAAACTTTCCTCCCCGACTCCTCAGCCACCCCTCCTCCACCCCAGGGTTATACCAGTAATGTCAACAACTATTTAACTGCTCCACTTACCTCTTCATCAATCATTATGACTGACAACCTTGTTTTGCTTCTATGCTTTCCTGTCTTATCTGGTCTTTAAGTGCTAGTTTTGTTGTTCACTATCATATTGCATCTTTCAAGTTATGATTACTCATGTTGCTACCCATGTTGTCCAGAATTTTGGGATTGATGGCAAATTGGTGGTCAACTACGCTTGTTCCATGGCATGGGGTTGATTCTCAGTAATGGCTGCTTATTTGTAAATGAGTCCATATTCGTGAGTGCATAATGTTTGCTTCAATTTTTGGATTTGGGAGTCGAACGCTTAAAAATGTTGAAATGCGAAGCTTTAAGTGGTTCATTCTTTAGTCATTATCGTGCTTGTCAAGCTTCAAGTTTCAACTAGCTAGTCTGTGAGTCAACAGTCAACACTGTTAACTGAGACAGTCCCATGTAGGAAGTAGCAAGTAACCACCAATCTTTCGTTTGCTATACAGAAACAGGGATATGGGCATATTGTTTTCTTCTTTGTTAATATGATATACAATATTTTTTCAACTAGTTTGGGATCGATGGAAATTCAAATTCAACATTCTTCTATTGGATGACTCCACTTTCGCCAAGCCGAAGTTGATTGGTAATGAACAAGAATTTTATCTGATGCAGTGACTGGTTCTGGTTTTCTTTCTGCATAAAAGGTGCAGAGATCTGTATTCTAATGACTAACTGCCAGTGAAAATGAGCATTCTTGTGAAAAATTAAGCATGAAGAGTAAGAACTGCTGAACATCTAAACTTACTAGCCATTGAATGCGTTTAGCTATTGCAGGTAGCAACTTGATCAAAGTTTTAAAATCCACTTCTTATGAAAGATAGATTCACTAGTACACTGAGATCCCAAATGCATATCATATAATTATGAAATGATCATGGACGGTTAATATTGGCTTCCTCCTACACGATGCCTTCCTGAGAAATAATATTGCATTGAAGTTCATAGGTGGTAGGCCGAAGCGTATGTATATAGAGGATATTATAAGAAAATTAGCTTAAATTTATTATAAATAACTAAATTAATTTTTTTTAATATTTTGTAAATTAATTATCTTTTTATATTAAGGTTATGAGGCGGTGATTATTAAAAAAAAACACACACACACATATATATAAACACTATTTTTGTAAAAATATATACATAGACATGTAATATTTTTCAAAACGAACAATTAAAAATTATTTCCTATGAGACAAAATTAAAAACTTCAATTATTCACACACACACAAATAAACACACATATATAGTTTGCAATTACGGTCATGAAAGATAGGAATACACTTCTCAAAAGCAACAAAGATGGAGGAACTGAAAACTTCTCAACAGCTTCACACTTTGTAACAAAAGTCAGACTTAGTACCGCGTGATGCAATAATGAAGCGCACAGAAGGATGACAGAGTTCATTACATGAAAAAATTAATCAATAGGAAAGTTTAGTATTGTGAGAAGAGTCCCAAGGTTGTTTCATCGAGTTCAAGGAATTAGTTAACCCACTCCAGATTCCTCTTCTGAGAGATCAAAGACCCCTTCAATATCATCGAAGCCTTCTTCAGCTTCCTCAGGGGAAATTTCTTCTCAAATTTGCTTAGTTTCTTCATGAGGAGTATTCTGTTATACGACCACCCTTTGCCGAACTCCCACTTGAGCTCTTCTCACTCTGCTTTATCTTCTTGCTCAAATGAGAATTCCAATGGTTCTTTATCTCAATATCTGTCCGGCCTGGTAGTCTCCCAGCGATCAAAGCCCGCCTACAACATGTATTCGCTTTCAAGCGAAAAGTCATGCATCATTCTATTCTATTAAGGGAAAATCATTATGGATTCTAAAAATGAGACGTGATTATTAAAAAGTCTGATAACCTACGAGTTTATAGTGCATCAAATAATAACAGGTCTAGGTTGCTTATCCATTATTGAGATTTTTTTGTCATTATATTGCTTTTTTTTTTTGGGATTTTATACTTAATCCCCTTCTATTAATCTTTCTCATCACGAAATTCTTAAAGCCACTTAGCATTTCAGACCAACGAGCTTATTTATTCACCAAATCGTGAAAACCACGCCAATTTCATTATTTAATAGACAAAATCGATCTGTATTCCCCCATGTAGAGTTAGACCAGCTTGAAATTTATTACAATTGTTTTTAGTATATTTTGGGTTTCCTATTTGATTAATACCCTAATCTATTTAAGTTGACTTTCCTATTTTGGAATCATTAATTAGCGGTTTGCCTATTCTTATGCTATACATAAACTCGTATACTTGAATGAATGGATATGCCGAATTAATTTTTCCCTCAACTTCGCCCCTTGTTTTTCTGTTGCTCTCCTTTGGCTTTGTGTCAGTACTTGTCAGTTTTCTAGCTTGATTGAATCTCACATTCTTCACATAATGACATCTAATAATCCCTCATCGATTTACAAGTCGTTGTTAGTTTTTTCACAATCTATAATTTAACTTGTAAATTAAATAATTATTTAACGTGTGCATTTGTTTTTCTGATTTTTTAAATATGAACACGTGAAATTCGCTAAACATGCATGTTCATGAAGTTCAATGAACAACTCAACATTCAAGATTTATATTATATAACCATGTATTATTCAGCTAACTTTTGAGGATTATTTTATAACAGAGAAAGTTAGATGGAAGGGAGAAGATTCCGTGTCCATGTGTGGCTTCTCTTTAGAAGGGTTGTTGGGTTAATCATACTGGTTGGGATTGTGAATATAGGAGATAAATGACTAATTTATAAATATTATCAAAATTAGTTAAGTTAGTTATTTATAAAAAATCCTTTTAGCTTTCTTAAGTATGTTAACCATTTGCATGGCAAAACTACCCTAAAGATAAAAATCGGTTAATACGTATGTAATTAACATCAATTGTGAGAGTTTTACAGGAAAATTATAAATTTAGCTAATAAAATTTTATTAAAATCTTATATTTATAATTAAAACAATCTTTTTACTAACTCTTACATTTATTATTTTCAAGTACACACATATAGTATAGACAGACAAGCAAAGTAGTTAGTGGTCGATCACAAAGCAAAAGCTAGCAAAACTAGCATCTTCCTTTGCTGTCTCAGATCTCCTAACTCTCACTTCACTGAATAATAGAAGGAGAAGATGGGAAGGAGTCCTTGCTGTGCAAAGGAAGGTTTGAACAGAGGAGCATGGACTTCCGCCGAAGACAAGATTCTGACTGAATACATCAAGATTCATGGTGAAGGCAAATGGAGACACCTTCCCAAAAGAGCAGGTTCCATTCTTAATATCTCCGAGTGTGTGTGAATCTGTGTCGGGATCATTATTGCGAGTTCATTTAGTTGGAGTGAATGAGTTATATTTATAAATACACATGATACATACATATGTGTGTGTGTGTGTGTGTGTGTGTGTGGGCGCTCACAGGTCTGAAAAGATGTGGGAAGAGTTGTCGGCTGAGATGGTTAAATTATCTGAGACCTGACATCAAAAGAGGAAACATTACTCATGACGAAGAGGATCTCATTATCAGGCTTCAGAAACTCCTCGGAAATAGGTAATATGAATTTGTGAATAGCTAAATAAAGTGATATAACTGTGTGCGTACGTGTGTGTGAATGGTGATGTGTTTCATATATAGGTGGTCTTTGATAGCTGGGCGACTGCCAGGACGAACAGACAATGAAATAAAGAACTATTGGAACACCAACATCGGGAAGAAGTTTCGAGATGGAAATAAAGAAGTTGGCTCCACATCAAGTTCATTAGCCAGGCAAGAGTCCGACCCGAATCCAGAACTTGACCTAAAACCCGAACCACCATGCCTGATTCAAACCAAAGCAACGAGGTGCACCAAGGTCATACTCACCCGAGAACTCCAACAATTAATGACTACTGAACATCCTTCTTCGACTGATCATCATCACATGAATAATAATAACGTTACCTGCAATTATGAGCAAATAATGGAGGCACCGCCTTCTTTCGTGGATTCCGAGGGAATTACGAACAACCTGCCGTTGGATTTCATGGTGGATTTTGAGATCGACGAGAGTGTGTTTTCAGATCTTATGAATATGGATATGTCATCATCGGAACCATCTTGCTTTGAGAATGAAGTTGTGGCTGTGGAAGCAGACAATAATAACAGTTGCGCCAGCACTACCAGTGAGCAACAAGGTTGTTATCATTTGTTGTCTCCTCCCACCATTTCTAATGATGAAACATTCGTCAATGTTTCCGATGATTCAATATTGCTTAGATCTGAGATTTTTCAGCCAATGTCAGCTGTGGTGGAGAACGAAGAATTCGGTTGGCTTTGAAATGAAACCTTCTAAATTACTACAGCATATACTATTTCAATCTTGTATTTTGATATTGAAATTAATCTCAAACTAAAGATTATTCCATTTCCATTATTAACATTATTAAGTCATTAGGTTGCTTTATTACATGTAGTCCGTCTCACAAACGACATTTATGTTTCTCTCATGGTTGGAATGTTTCTTTCTGTCAAGGTTTAATGTCCTGGGGTTTACTTTTTATCTCCATCTGTAGGATTCGGGCGTACCTGACAAGTCGAACATATACTGCAGATACCCACGCGGAATACGAATCACAGGAGCGGATCCAGATCTAAGACACAGCAAAAGGGCACTCTGGATGAAGAGAGAGTTTTGGAAGAGGGAGAGAGGAGGCTTGTTGTCCGGTGTGCTTTTTCACGTATAGGTTGGTTCCTCAAATAGAGGAATGGGAAAACTGTTCCCGCACAATCCTTCCCTCAACCGTTCCCACTCAAAAATTTCATTTTTTTAATTTTCAAATTAATAGATTGGGAATATTACAACTTTGTTCCCACAGAAATCTAAATTTGCACATTTGACCCACCACATGGATTTTGGGCCTAATCCAACAAGGGTAGCCCATTTTCCAACATCTCCCACTTACACTTGGTGGATTAGGGAACGTGGGCCTCATCCTTCTCTCTTCTTTCTTTCATACTGAGTGCTTTGCCGTGACCGCATAGGCATGACGTCTTTTAGATGTTCGTACTAGAAATCCCTTTCACAGGACCAGCACAAAACAATCTTTCTTCATGTAGCTTGAATTCAGTTATTTTGCCTCATATGTCCTAGATTTAACCAAAAATACACTTTCACATGACGAATCTAATCCCTCTCAAGTCAACACAAGACTTAGATCGTCTTTCTCATATGCGTGGTGTCCACACTTATGAAATCTCCAAGTTGATATCATAAGGGACATGC
>JANTPZ010113240.1:0-13391 GCA_025593235.1 Vachellia pachyceras | reverse complement strand
CGTCAGGCCTGATTGGACCAAACTTCTTAAATTCCTCCTCAATTTCAGAAGCAGAAACAGTAGGAGACAAGTTTCTCACATAAACAGATTTGATTTCAACTGAAAAGGATTCCAAATCAAATCATAAGGCATCAAAATGCATTTCAAAATCAACAGCTAATACGATTCTAGAAAATAAAAAATATACACTCGATTCTTAATATGTCCGAACAAGTACTGTGCAATAACCTTCATCTTCTGTTGCATGAACCTCATCTGTTGCAACTGCATCAGTCTCAGCCCTTTCGAATGGGTTTGCTGATGCTGTTGATTGCTGACTGCTAGTCTGAGGAACATGATCCCATTCTGAGGACACATTCTTGTCATGAGAAGGTTGGGAAGGAATTGACGTTGTACGTTGTCCTTTAGCAACCTGCAACTTCCAACAACATTCCAATTGTCAGCCCCCAGATCATAACTAAATCCATAAGAAAATCATTATTTGGAAATTAACTTCACATTAAATTAGGCACATACGATGGAGGCGTAAGTATGCTTTTGGGGCTCCTCAGTAGGTTCCTCGGCAGAAGCAGGCACATGGTCTTGCACGGCATTCACTGTAGCTTGAAGCGAGCCATTTGACTCTTCAGCAGTATTATCCTCCCTATGTTCGGAATCAGAGACATGCTGCATTCTTTGCTCAGAATATCCATAATTGTCAACTACACCATTTTCTTTGACCTCAATGGTAGGAACAAATTCCCTTGCCTGGATATCTGCACCCAGCAGGTAAGTGGACACTGGAAAATTCATAGATCTCAATTTGTAAGAAGAATAATTTCAAGAAACTGTCATATCCCACGATCAGTCAAATTGGTTATTTGCCAAATATTTCTGTGAAAGAGTTGTAGGAACATCTCAAAGAAGACACCCTCCAAAAGGATTATTGTTAATAAATACAGTTTGAGGCCAGCTCTGCTCTAGACTAAATAAGTTGTGTTTGCTGTCAAATGAAAGGGAGCAACTATTGACAAAAAACATGATGCCACAAAAAGTTTGTTTCCGAGCAATTCATTATATGACACTGCAAACTTATAAAGTTTCTTCTACATTTTTCCTATTTAATTTTTGCATTAAGTGAATTAAATTGAATTTAAGGGGGGAAGACTCTGAGGCTAAAAAGAAATCTACCTGGTTTATTGACTGACATTGGAGCATTCAACTTTGAACCAAGATTGCTTTGGGCTAACAAGACTGCTTGGTTATGGGGAATTGAATCCTCTTCAACAAATTGAAATATATCATTGAGCACAAAAAACCCCTTTTCTTGGGGTGCAAGGAAAAATGTCTGCATAAATTTCCTTCTTTGGTTGTATTCCTTAATTTGCACAGATCCAGAGACCATCACAAGAACACCACCGCTCCAAGACTCCAGAGAATGTGCTGACTTGATTTCAACTCCAGCATATCTGAGTGACATAACAACTGCATGGATTTGCTGCCCACAGAGAAATTTCTTTAATTCCGGGGGGAATTAATGAAGCTCAAAATCGTATAACAAATAGGAAAGGACCTATTAAGTATGCCGAGAGTTAAAAACACAGTTTCCAATCAAGGCCCTACATCTTCAAACCACCTCCGAAAATATGGGAATCAATTCTATGGTTTGAGTATTGGCAAATTATAAATCCGACACAGCAACTATTCACCAATTAGAGAACTCAATACGTTTTAAAAAATGCTCAAACATAGATTTCCATTGTCTTTAATAGCCCCGTGAGTATTGCTACCAGAAGATAACAAGACGCAATGTAATCCACGTGGGATGTAAGAAACAGTCACAGATGCAATAATTAACCACTGCAACAGAGAGAGAGAGCAAAGGAGACAGGAATTACTAGCATTGCGGTAGCCGTTTCCCTGTTGTTGCCGTCTATACGAAGCATGGTGCTGGCATCAGAGTAAAACTGATGCACATACTCTGGCTGATGCTGAAGAACCTGGTAGTACTGCCCAACAAAGTACGTCGCAACCTGAACCACTCGCCCCAAGCAAACCCATTAGAGACGGATGAGAAAAAAGCAGAAAGCCTTGACACAGAGAAGCAACCAAAAAGAGGCAGAATAGAAAAAGAAACCTGAGCAGCAGTGAGGGGAAAGGGATAGGGCGAGGCCATGGTGAATAGGAACTTCTTAAACCCTAGAACGGAGACGTCCCCCAGCAAAGCTACAGATCCTATATGCCTCTGTAGATCTGCGCATCACCACAAGCAAAATCTAGGTGAGTTCACAAACAAGAATTACAGAGAGATCTAAGAGAAAGAGAGGAGAGAGAGAGGGGACGGCAAAGGAGGTACCTTTTGTGGAGAGAGGGAGGGAGGGAGGGAGGAGAGGAGAGAGGGAGATTTGGAGTGAAAGATCCTCTCCACGGGTTGGGAAATCGAGGGGCCTTTTTGTGTTGAAGGTGCAAGCAGCTGCTTCTTAGCCGTCGCCCACACTCCCACATGCCTCCTCAAATGAAATCTAAATTCTTATCAAGTATTAAAAAAAACAAAAATTATTCAATGATTTATTGCATGTTCTTGCCAAAATGATATTGATGCCAAATCAAATAAATTACCTTAGAAAAGAGAGCGAATAAAAGGACACTCTAATTTGGATATTGGCATAATTTTTTAAATAAAAGTAAGAATCATCTTAACTTTGAAAATATTTATGTTCTTAAAAATTCTTCATTTAAATTTTTAAGTTCAAATTTTACCTGTGCTTTAGGATAATAATAACAGCACAAAAATTATTATCCTAAATGATACTTTGGAATTTCCAGTTTTCCATTCTGCAATTTGAAGTGAAGTCGTTGACTTTAATCGTAAACAAATGGAAGGGAGTCTCCTTTGATCAAGAAAGAAATGTAGTCAACCCAAATATTGCAGGAAATTATGGGAAATTTCCAACACGTCATTGACATTTTTAGCCGGGTGAGATGGAAAAATCTATTAATTTTCAAAACCTCGAAGATAACTCTTTAAATTTTATTATATTTGAGATATATTTTGATATATTTAAAGAGTTATCAATATAATTTTAAAAGATTTTGATTTCAAATTAGTAAATCTATAATTCTGAATTTAAATTAGTAAACATAAAAATCTGAGTTTAAAATATCAAATCTATCAAATGATAAATTATCTTATAGATTAATCAAATCATAGATAATAATAATTTAATTTTTTTAGAAATTAATACTTTTATTTTATTTTGTTTCCTTTTTATTTTATTATTTTATTATTTTGTTATTTTTAGGAAATAATGAAGAGAGGAAATCTTGGTAAATCAAGAAATAAAGAAATATTCAAAGAAAAAGAAAAGAAAAATAATAAAAGAAGAGAAGCAGTGACACGGTTTTGGCATGAGGAGCTACGTGTTATATAATACACGAGGAGTGGAAAAAAGAAGGGGGATTATTTTTAAGCAATAGCTATAAATGCGATGTTAGGAGTAGCCATTGATTAAAAATATTAAATTCAATGCAATTGTTTGGATTTTTTATTGGACTTGATGATTTTAAAACTCCCATTATTTTTAATTAAACAAGGATAGTCATTCACTCATTTTCAAGAACATCTTCCATGCATGTATAAATTCATCCACTTCATCACACACATCACACATGTTAGTGGAAGTACAATCATTAGAACAACAAGTCAATGAATCTCTGTAAGCATGAATATGAGGAAAGTCATCAATCATCTCAGAATTGATATCATTAAATGCATCATTCATTAATGTACTATACTACCAATAAGAAATTCAGAATGATTCTCATTAGGGTATTTCATGGAATCGTGTATACTAAAAATGACTTTAATTCCAACAAATTCCATAGAAAGTGTACCTGCAGATACATCAATAATAGTTCTAGCAGTTTTAAGAAATGGCCTACCAAGGATCAAGGATGCATGTCCATGTGTGTGATTATCATCCATGTCTAGAACATAAAAGTCAGTGGGAAATATTAAATCTTTTACCCTCACCAGCACATCTTCTAGAACTCCATCTGAGTAAACCAAACTCCTGTTTGCTAGTTGGACAATCACTCCTGTAGATTTGAGCTCATCAATTTCCAAAGAAGAATACACAGATCTTGGCGTGACATTTATGGCAGCACCCAAATCACACATGGCATCAGTAAATTGCATCTTCCCTATTGTGCATGGTATAGAGAATGTTCCAGGATCTTTGCATTTAACAGGCATGACTGGTTGAATTAAAGCAGATACATTCTTGTTCAAGCATACTCTTTCATTGCCTTTCAGCCTCTTCCTATTTGTGCACAAGTCTTTGAGGAACTTTGCATATTTAGGGACTTGCTTGACCATTTCCAAGAGAGATATGTTCACTTCAACTTTTTGAAAGATCTCTAGAATTTCCCTTTCTACTTCAGATTTAGCAATTTTCCTAGATTGAATCATCCTATTAGGAAAAGGCAAAGCATTGTTGGAATTGGGGGCTTCATCTTCATCACCATTGCAAGCTTGTGGAGACCCTTGAGTAAAGGAAGAAGAAGGATTATGAGTAGTGACAGTAGTTTCTTGAAACACTACTTTTCCTTTAGAAGCTTCTGTAGGCCTTTCCACTTCTTTTCCACTTCTTAATGTTATAGCACTCACATTTCCCTTGGGATTCACTACTGATTGTGATGGTAACTTTCCTGACCCTTGATTCTTCAAGTTATTAAGCTCTGCAGCTAGTTGACCAATTTGATTACTCAAATTTTGGATGGTGGAATCAGTTCTAGAGACAAACTGTTTCATCATTTCCTCAAGACTATTTTCTTGCTTTTGAGGCTCTTGAATGGGAATAATCTGTCTCATAGGATGTTGCATCTGATTGTTAAGCCCTGCTGTATTGTATCTAGCTTGAGAATTATATGCATTTGCTTGAAGGTTAGAACCATTGCCATATATGAGATTAGGATGATCCCTCCAACCTGGATTATATGTATTGGCATAAGGGTCATATCGAGACTGCTGTGGTTGCGAAGGCCTCCCAGGAAAAACTCCAGCACACATTTCATAACTCGCTTGTAATTGTGGGCATTGATCAGTTGCATGAGTAGCCAAGGAACAAATACCACATAAAGGACCAACCAATTGCGTTGAATGCTGTGATGATGAAGGTTGCTTTTGTGCAATAACCATTTGTCTCACAAGAGATGCCAACTCCTCTACTCTATTCTGCATTATCTGTTGATCAATAGAAGAAGAAGAAGAAATCCCATTCACTACCTTAGTTGAATTGATAGGTCTGGTGCCAAACTGTTGACCATTTCCAGCCATTTTCTCAATCAAGTCTCTAGCACCTGTAGGAGTCAAATCAACTAGAGCACCACCAGATGCAGCATCTATCAAGGTTCGATCCATAGGTGACAACCCTTCGTAAAAGTACTGTATCAGCAACTGGTCAGTGATCTGATGATGGGGACAACTAGCACACAACTTCTTGTATCTTTCCCAGTATTCATATAAAGTTTCACCAGTGTATTGCTTTGCTCCAGATATTTCTTTTCTGATTGCAGCAGTTCTAGAAGCAGGAAAGAACTTTTGTAGAAACAACTTCTGAAGATCTGTCCATGTTGTAATAGCAGCTGGAGGCAAGTAATACAGCCAATCTTTGGCAGCACCATTTAAAGAGAAGGGAAAAGCTCTCAACTTAATGTGCTCCTCGGACACTCCTTGTGGCTTCATAGTTGAACAAACTACTTGAAACTCCTTTAAATGCTTGTTAGAATCTTCATCTGCTAAGCCATGAAACTTGGGCAAGAGATGAATTAGTCCAGATTTAAGCCAAAATTAGCATTTAAAGCAAGATATTGTATGCACAATGGTTGATAATGCATGTTAGGTGCGGTTAATTCCTTAATGGTTCTTTCGACATTCTCTTCAGCCATGCTTGAACCTGAGAAATCAACTTTGCTATCAACTTCTACAATATCAAAAGCACTAGTAATTAAATCAGACACAACCTCACTAACAACTAAATCTCTAATCCTACGCTCCCTACGAACTTTACGATTTGCACGACAACTTTTCTCAATTTCAGGATTTAAATCACTTAATGCACCATGAGAAGACCTTGCCATACAATTTTTTTTAATTAAAAAAATAAAAACGAAAATTACTAAAAAAACAAACAAAACAAATCTAAGTATCTAACTAATAATTGAAATTCAAACTTAAATGACTAAAATCAATTGGTTCCCCGGCAACGGCGCCAAATTTTGACAACACTGTCGAATAGCGTCAAAATACTATAAAACTAGATTCTGCAGTAAAGCGCAACCTAGGTCGTCTCCTAATGAACCAATGTGATAATCACTTAAGTTAAGAACTTCAATTACAAACAAATCACTTAAAAACACTTAAAAAGGGGGTTTATGAACTAAAGGTAAAAGATGCTACTAGCTAGTAAACAAAGCAAATTGACAAAAGATAAGGATTTATAATGGCAATGCAATTAACTACAAGTTTTCCCCTTAGGATGTAATGGTCCTTGTCCAGATAAAAGATTTAATTCCTTTGATTGAGATTCCTTGCAAAAATTCCAAACTCAAATCATTGAATTATCATTCAAGTTTTATGCTCCTATTTAAATCAAAATCCAATGAAATCTCAGTTAAACTTCAATTTAAACATAAGCCACAATTAATCCTGGATTTTAAAAGGCAGAGAAAATCAATCGATCTTCTCCTTTAATTTCCCTCAAACTTTCAATCAATCGATTTAAAAGTTTATGACATCTCAATATTTCAAGAAAGGTAGCAAAGTAAATATATTCCAAATCTGGAAAATATAAACTTGCATAGATTAAGCTTTAATAGAGAGGAATTGTTGGAACTTCAAATCTGAAATTTCAAAAGCCTACTGGTTCAAGTTGTAAATCTACAAGCATAAATTTTCAAAGCAAATCCTCAAAGAACATTCCATAGGTTATATTCAAATCTGAATATACATTAAGCACAGAGAAATTTATGTAAAATAGAGTCAAAAGAAAGAAAAATTAAATAAGAATCTCAAACAAAAAAGTTCCCATTACAAGTTTTGGACTCTCATCACAAATCTAAGGTTCAAACTAATAGTTAATTACAGATGAAATTAGAAACTCACATGATAAAATCATAACTTTACTGTTCATGGAGAACAAAGGGAACGCTGCTGGAGAAGGATGGAGTCTCTGCGTGTTCGCCTCAGCGTTCTCGGTCTCTCCTCTGCGTCTGCTGCGTTATTTTTCCTGTTCGTTCTGCGCGTCCTGTTCCATTTCTTCTCTGCGTACTCTCTTCCTTTCTGCGTTTTCTGTTCTGTTGCCTCCTTCCTGTGCTTCCCTGCGTTGCTGTTTTTCTGGGCTTTTTGCAGCGTGTGTGCGTGATAAAAACTGTCTCTCCTCCACGTTCGCTGTTCATGCGTTCTCCTTTTCTTTCTTTCTTTTTATATATTTTAACCTTACGTGGGATGAAACCTTATGATGAAGCTGACGCCAACTTTTCAAATTTGCAAAAGATTTGGTCAAATTCCCTCTGCCTGATCTCCACTAACAATATAAAACAAAATAAATAATTAAACTACTTTTAACTTCCTTAAAAAATATTTACCTAAGAGAGTAAAAATCAAAATAATAGATTTAATCAATTTCAATCTAAATAATCTCCGTAAAGCAATCTTCATTTTATCTCTTCAAACCTACACAAGATAAGAAAATAATCAATCGCCTTTTGTGTAAAAAATATTAAATGAAGATTTAATCATAAATTTCTAAGATTTACTCAATTAATTTTCATTAAGTGTAAAGTGGCTAATAAAATAAAATATAATCTAAACAAGCTCAATTATCCATAATTGGTCACTAAAAAGACTAAATGAAGAGGATATAAATATATAAAACTGTGACTTATCAGTCAACTTGGTTTGGCTCTATAAGTTATTAGATTGGAACAAAATCAAATAGTATTAGGAATACCATATGCTAAATATAGCATTGAGAACCAACCACTTTCGTCATCATTGGTATCTTTCTTGAGAATATCTCAAAGTGGAGTGGATTGAAATTTGAATATATTCATGGTGATTTTTTGAAATAGGCAAAGAGATAACCTCGTCTAACTCATATACACGTTACTCTGTAATATGTTGAAGTTAACTTCACACATTCACTAGTAATGAATGAGTATAGGAAAAGGAACTAATCACTCGTTACATAACGAATAAATGTTTTAATTCTCGTAGGCAGAGGTTACCACGTTTAATGTCCCACAAAGTTTTGAATAGGATAGCCTCCAATGGCAGAATACATGTATACTTGAACCAAAAGAATAAACTTCACACCTTCCTTAGGAAACTTGGTATTCAAGACAGATTGTACATTTTGTTCTGAATATGATGGCTTTATATGAACCCAGATGGGGAATCAAAACGCAATCAATGTTAGCATTAGCAATAGATGTTGCGCATAAAATATTAACAATCTATCTTGAAGTTGGGTGGAAATAACGTTTAGACAGAAGCAAGAGATGCAAAAGGAATTCTTAAGCCAACTGAAGCAAATTGCATCATGATTGTTGTACAGGGCTAAAGGCTTCCCTTTCTAATTTCTCAAGGCACTATTTTAGTAAAAATCTTAGAGCCTCCTTCAAATTCCTATTGACCATGGAATCTTTTCCCTTCAGCCAAGCTTACACGCACTTCTCGTCCTTCCAGTTCCTGAAACAGCACACAAGTCAAATCAATCAGTAAGCAAAATCACAATCACCATTTCACTCAATTCAAGATTTGAAGAATACCATACCACTCCATTCATGGATGAAAGGGCAGTTTCCATTTCTGAATTGGTCGAATAGCAAACAAAGCCATAACCACGGGATCTTCCTGTTTCCCCATCATACAACACCCTAGCTCCAACCACATGTCCATATTCTTGAAATGCTTCTGTCAGACTCTCAGAAGTTACCGACCATGACAAGTTCCCGACAAAAAGCTTATGTTCAGTTTCAGGGTACAAGGGTTCTTTCGGCTTAGGTTTGTCGGAGAAGTTCACTCGCAGGATTCGACCCAAGTATTCCTGAGATGTTCATTCACAACATTTAGCAGGTGAGCAGTTAGAAAAGGACAACTAACTGAACATTGTATCAGTGGAAAACATTGGACAAAACAGGAATTTAGAAAGTTAGGGATATACTTACAGTTCCATCAAGGTTTTCTATCACTGCATTGCAATCTTTGACACTACTCATTGTAACAAATGCAAAACCTCTGCTTTTTCCGGTGTCTCTGTGGTAAAGAACCTACGCAATTTCCAAATTGGATTAGAAAGACTTGCAAGTTTGAGAAATTATTGCTACTAATACAGCATTCTGGACCTCCATTTCTAGATTTCATCATGATAAAGCTGTTGGAAACTATCAAAGTGATAATATAAAACCAGCAACCGCAGAAAATTACCTCGATTTATGTTTTTCGTTTGATCAAGTTAACAATATTTATAGCAACCAATTAAGTTAGTATGTTCAGCTAAAAGTTGGATAGGTGAGAAGGTTTTACAAGTTAATTATCTGAGTTTCAGGGATGATAACGGCCAATATTTTCTAATTAATCTGCACTCCTATCTTCTCAAGAAAAATATCAAAGGAAGAGTCGATTTCAAGCTAGTTCACTAAATTTTGAGGTCTTGAAGGCAATGATGTTAAAAGACAAATTTTTTAGATCAAGATGCTTAACAGATAAAAAGAAATTCTAAGATATAGCATTAGATAAAGGGAGAATCACTATAAATGTAGACATGAGCCAAGCATAAGGTTCAAGCACAGGCTTAGACAAAATTGAATGCCCACTGAATCAAAATTATCGGAATGACAAACTACAGTTTGTGGGAACTGTAGAAGACAGGCAAGTAAACGGGAGAATATAAATGAATGTCAAATGACACATTGTAATGAAATGAAGTGAAATGGTGAGTCATATGTCATCTCATTGTTTGAAAGTTTAAGTGGGCAAACAGAGAGAAAGAATCATTAATGAAATAGAATGCCTTGTAAAGTTATTTTCCCGGTATTAGAATGTATATGTAAATTTATTTTTTTCATTATAAGTGCAAGACACTGATATTTTAATAAGGACCTTTGCATATAACACTCCATTCTGTTTCTGTCTTTCGTCCGTCCATCCAACAACTATGTTCATCACAGTGATACGGTATCTTCAAATCATCACACAAGTACTAAAATCCATCAAAAGGAGTTCGCACACCGATCTCTAGTTCAAATAAATCCATAATAAATAATACCTCAATGAGTTCTGGGCTGCCATAATCCTGAATAATCGCTGCAAGTTGTGCACTATCAACACTGTAAGGCAAGTTCCCAAAATAAAGCTTAGTGTTGACAGAGACCTCTCCTTCTTCTGTCACTTCATTTTCTCCCTCCTCGTTCTGTTCACCTAAACCAGCATTAATCTCATCGGCCACTACAAGCTCTTCTTGTGCTGAAACCCTTGAAACCCACGACTTGCTGACATTGGAATCAAAGGAAAGTGGTTCAATCAAGTGCGATGATGACACAGACGCTAACACGCGGCTTGATGAAATTCTGAGAATGGATTCAGAGGACAAGTTCTTGGATGAACGAAGGCATCTGAGAGTGTTGATGGAGGAAGAGAATGAGGAGCCTATAGCCGCAGCTGCAGAAGCTGCCATGCTTGGTGGCCAAACGGCAAGGGGAAGGTGAAGGAGGTGGTGGGTGGGTGATGGTGTTGTTGTGGAAGATGGCAGCTTTTTCAGTTCCACGAGAGAGAGAGAGAGAGAGAGAGAGGATGGATAGTGTAAGCTTCTCAGGCTGACGTGGGCAAATTGTGTCCAATGAAATAGGAAGAAATATAAGTCTAGATAAGATAACTGTATTTAATTTAAATGATGGTTACGAAGAAAATTAAACAATTCTTAATTTTAATTTTAACTAAATGACATTTCATTTATTCATTATTTATATTTTCTTATACTTGGCACTTAATACAACCATCTAAATATTTATTGTATAAAATCATTTATTTTATTCATGTTCATATTAAAGTTATCTATTTACTTTCTTTTAGCGTGATATGTATGTATGCATCAAAATATGAGGCGGGCATAATACGATTTTTTAACAACACCATTTCTCTGGAATGTATGATCTGGAGAGAGTGAAGAAGTTTCATAAATAATTATGGCCATGGTTGATTTGAACTCACATATTAGTACTTGTTTGAAATGGTATGATTAGACGCCCCAAAAATACTTATTTTTGTATTTGAGATAAGAAAATTTTCACATACTTACCTTTCACCAAGTAAACACTTGAACTAATCTAAACAAGTCCTTCGTCCCATGCTGAACCTTAGAGATGTTCGACTGCTCATAAGCAAATGGGTTGGTTTTGGTTGTTGATGTTTAATGATTTGAAATTATATTTAGATTATTTAAAACTAAATGATACAACATTTCTTTATCTCCAAATGTTTCTTCCTCTGCATGGCACAAGCTGAGCATCTTCCCAAAAAAAACATAAGTTGAACAGGATGCCAGAAATTATAGTCAAATTCAAGCACTTGTTTCATCTGTATCTGGAACTGATGGGTAAAAAGAAAACTACATAAGCAATCAAATTCACCAACATAGGGCTGACACATTACAGTACAAGCATTTTCTGATTTATCCTTAAACCAATGAATGCATTTGAAGGATTGTACTTGGCCAGTAAAACTTTTGATTGCAGCAATTTGCGAGTGACCCTTGTCAGATTCTCCTGTTCATTTCAAAAACCAAATAAACAAGGCATGATCTTGACCCTACAGCCCAATGGAGCTAGAACTCCCACTCCTTCGGGTGACTTTTCTGATTTGATGCTGATTTGGTTGGCCTTCTCTTCTGTACAGAATCAGTGAGATTACTTGATTTATCTGCAGCTTCCTTGGGTTTTCTCATGTTTGGGGAACTTTCAGTAACGTTGCTTGATTTAACTCTACAGAGTGCATGTCTGTTTTACATTACACCATAGTTCTTTGAACCTGGAAGTCTTTCCCTGCCTTTGAACCGATTTTTATTCCCAATCAGTGTCATTATCTGATACAAAATCCCGATGACTTGAGTTAGTTATTGTCAGAGAACAACAGATAATGCATTTTGAACTTTCCTGCATGTTGCCCAAATACACAGATACTAGAATTCGCAACATAACTGACGGAGACTCTCATGACCTATATGGTTCTTTTTTGCTTCCTGATATTTCCACAAAGCAACTTATCTTATATGACTTCACTCAAGCTCATACACATATCCAACGAAATCCAAAGAGATCATGAAGCCTAGATAATAGATGGTAAAAGATAACTGAACAGATTAAAAAGAACAGAATTCCTGCACTAGATATAACAGCGCGAGGAGGTGGAATTGAACTAGCTCTAATATTTACTCTGTCGTCATCAATACAGTCATCCTTCTCAGGTCCTGAAGTCCTGAAGAATCTGACGTCACATTTCATGCTCCTAAATCTTCAGAAACAGGTACTCTTGGATTAGGTACATGTAGAACATAACATTTCGGTACTTCAGCAGAGGATGGTGGGAAACACCTTTCTGGTTCCTCACTGCAATATAAGAAAAATGGTGACTCCAATATTGCTGACAACTAGTCACTATTATTTTAGTAACCAGAATTAGAAGGACATCACTCCTTTTTTCACCTTCTAATACTAGGCTAACTAGATTGCACTCTACTTTAAAATAAGTTTAACCAACAAGGTTGTCAAGATTGCTTTCATGCAGATAAAAATATCATGCACTACATGTTTCTTTCTCCTGATTTTAGAGCAAAATGAACAAGCACAGCTCATAGAACAACCGTAGGGCTATCAGTGTACGTTCAATTACTCAGTCAAGCCACAGGAATTTTTTGAATGAGAAAGCCTATGCATGTGACGGACTTCTTTTTCAGAGGTTCGTATGATAAGAGAGGCCCAAGTACTGTCTATGCAGAAAGAATTGATGCATGTTTTAGTTAACTGCATATGGGGAGTTACCGCAGGGTTCTTCCACGCGTGAATAGCAGTGGCAAAAATATTCTAGATCACTCGTAAAAGGAAGGAAAATCGGAGATGCAAGATATTCAGCTCAAAGTTTGAGAAGCAAGAAATGGTATATAAATTTCTTCGTTTACGTCCATTTCCTGATAAGTCCTTTGATATTATGGAAAATGTAACATCCCAGCGTCCTCCCTCGCAGATATTGTCCCTGTTTGCAGCCGTAGCCAAGAGCAGGGTTTTGTTCCTCTGGGTGCAGCCGTAGCCACCCAGAAAACGCGTCCACGAGGGGAAGGTATCCACACCCTTATAAG
>JANTPZ010113221.1:0-30946 GCA_025593235.1 Vachellia pachyceras | reverse complement strand
TACCCAGGCCAAGTTCGAGGGGAGTCGAGGGGAACGGGTATAGGAAAATATTTTGGACGACCATCTCAACAGTCTACTGAAGCTCAGATTCAATCTAGAGTAGCTGAGATGCAGCAATCACTCCAAGCTCAGTTTGATGCTCAAAGCCAGATGCAAAACCAGATGATGAAAATATGCGTAAGGAGATAAGAGCTGAGATGATGGCTGAGTTGGGAGATGAGATGAAAGCTCACTTGGCAGCTGAGATGAAAGCTCAGTTGAGAGCTGAGATGAAAGCTGAGTTCGCAGCTCTCTTGAAATAGGGGAAGCTAATTGAGGAACTGAAGAATATCGATTCCCTTGTATTTCTCAGTAGCAAAGATAGTAATCATCCGATTGAGACAGTAGCACTGGGTGACCCTTCCCCTCATTCCCCCGTAGATGAAGTTAGAGAGAATTGTACTCTATACCTGGATGAGTCAATACGTGCCATTGCCGATGCTTATTTCTACAGGCAAGCTACTATGCACCATTCTATGCCAATTCCGGATAACTTGTCTCACGTATCGGTGACAGGTATTGAAGATGGTGAGAAAGGCTCCGATGTCCCAGTCCCTAATAGAGAGGTGCTCCATTTAGGCCAATCCAAGGGTTGCTTCATTCTTTGGCCGAAAAATCTCATTTCTACACCTACAACACCTCACGAGGTAGTAGCCACCTTATGATCTGTCCTAATTTTTTTCGGCATTATATTTATAATCTGTATTCTCTACTTTACTAGGACCCAGAAGAAGCTGCAAAATTCCCATCCTTATCACGGTTGCGGCTGCTAGGAGAAAAATTTACACCCGTGACCATGCAGATGGTTGATGGGATTGTTGGTGATATAACGTATGAATTTGTTATCGATAAAGATGATGTGAAACAATTCCTATCTCTGGATGACCTCGATATAGCATGGATTCAGTTTGCAATCTTGTAAATTTTTAATATTCCTATCTTCAATTGATGATGTCATTTTTTTATGTTTTATATAATTCACTATTTCCTTTCTTATTGAACTCTTTAATAGGACCTTGCACAGTATTTGTGCCGACTTTTCTAGAGGTGACTTGTATGGATTTTTATGTCCAGCGAATACAACAAAGAGTTACAGTACTGTAGAACGTCAGGTGCATTATATTGGGAGCACAATACGAGCAGACGTTAATCCAAGGATGTGTTACCTAGCGCCAATAATTGGAAGGTATGGAATTATAATTACCCCTTTAACACATTTAGCCTAATTGGTAATAATTAACTTGTTTTGCTAACTTCATTTTCATTTATATGTTCTGTTGTAGTCATCATTGGAGTCTCTGTGTTGTCTGCCCCCTCATGAATACTGTGTATTGGTTTGATCCGTTGTCTGGCAGAAAGGTCGAGCAGGAGCAAAAATACATTTTTGATACGCAAGTTTTTCTATTTGTAAATTATTGCTTTTAACAATGTTTATAAATGTTTTTTCATATGTAACTATTGTCAATTCAGTTGCAGCGCACTTAAAACATACCGAATAATGGGCGGTAAACGTGAAGGTAGAAATACAAACACAAAGTGGTTTTTATCCAAAAGTAAGTACTTTGACTTTAAGTTCTTTCATTGAAAGTCATTTTATCCCTTTATACGTTTTGACAATATGTTTTTTATCTTTAGTGCCCTCGACAATCAGGAAATACTGAGTGCGGGTATTATGTCATTAGTTACATGTATAGTATCAGTCAAAGCGGATTGACTAGAGATTTAGAAGAGGTATTACATAATTTATCAAATATTGATGAGTTAACTGTTTAGTTTGATGAATTTGGATTGTTCTAATAATTGTGTTTAAATTTTTAGATTTTTGATAATGACGATGCTTACATGGATGGTGACATTGATTTGATACGAGATTTGTTGGCCAAACGTCTTCTTGATTTGTAGATAATTCTTATTTCTTCAAAGTGAATATATATAGTTTCAACCCTTCATTTTGACTTGTATAGGGTTAATTAGATTGATGAATTGTGTTACTCTGCAACAAATGTACAATGATATTTGCTCAGTAAATGACAATAACTTTTGTGTTTCACTGCAACAAGGACTTGGCTTAGGTAGATATATACGTCTAATTCTTGAAGAAAATTTGTATTTCTCCACCACAATGACTTTTGATTAGAACCCTGATATTTGTTTATTATATCTGGAGTTGATCTGGTGTATAAAATGTAACTGTAAGATGAATCAGATGGGTTAATAAAATAAAAGAAATTTTTTTAAAAAAAATTATATACGGCGCCCTATATAGTGAAATAGGGCGCCGTAGGTCTACGGTACCGTAGTGTAGGACCTACGGCGCCTCTCATCATATAGGGTGCCGTAAGCCCTAACTTTCTACTCCCCTCACATATACACGGCCCCCCGAGAAAGGGCGCCTATTGGGTTAAAAATAGGGCGTAAAAGGTACCTTTTGTAGTAGTGATAGTTTCAGATCCAAGAACACAAGAATACAAACCATCAGCGATAGTGATGGAAGAAGGGTTGGCATACGGTGTAAATGATAATAAGAGATGATGATTACCTGTCATTTGATCAGTGGCACCGGAATAGATGATATACTTCGAGGAAGAAGTAGCAAGGAAAGAATTAACTCTACATATAGCAAGAGCACTAGGAGCGAAGGCAGTAGTGTCACCAGCTTGAGACCCAACCATGAGAAGAAGAAACCAAATAACCATAAGAACCAATCAACGGCTCCGTTTGGATAGCCAGTTGACAAAACAGACACAAATTCTGAGGCAGTTTATGTGAGAGGAAAAGTGTCTCGGTAAGCGCACCCGTTATGCAAATGGGCAAAACAAACGGAGCCTTAAAGTAACCGTGGTCACAGTAAGAACCAACAACAGCGAAACAGCTGTAAACTACCAAATAGCAAATGGGTAGCAACTAAACATCACGAACCAACAAACTAAAAGCAACCAGCAGCCAAAAACAAACCCAAAAAACACTAAACAGAAGAAATGTGATGAACAGCAACGAACGCGTATGGAGAGAGATGAACAGTGTATTGTACAGACATGAACAATGAATTGTATGGACTTGTGCGAACACGAACACGAACAGTGACACTCCCATGAACCAGAGAACATGAACAGCGTTTGAATCAACAGTGACGGGTCGGACATCAGTGAACAGTGCTCCGTACGGGACAGTGAACAGTGACGATGAGAGCGAACTAGCTGAACCTAGGTTAGGCTTTGATACCATGTAAGATGATGCACTGTAAAATTCACATCTATTGAATTACCCGAAAAGGATATATATACATCAAGTAGGAGCCTTCTTATTAATGGATCATTATTATAATTAAATACACAAAATCATAATTCTAATTCTAATTCCTGATTGCAAAGGATATCTTTCCTAATATATATTTCAATCATATCTCAACAACCCTAATGGATATAAAGAGCAGTGCTAGGTTTTAATAACCATATACTGAAACCAAATAGGCTTTTGCTTATTATGATACTAAGTGCTTCAAAAAATGGGGGAAAACTTTCAACTGTCAAGCTCTAGAGCAAAGGAAGTTATTTAGAGTTGCAAAGTCGAGGAAAGGATAGGTCACTAAAATATTTCTATAGCAAATCTGAAAGTGATGAGAAGGGAAAGGAGCTGGATACAAGAACACCAAACATAAAATTTATAAGCTTGAGATATTAGGATAAAGATAGCCAAAGGGAAAGACTTTCTAAGCTTAAATAGTAATGAGCGGTTCATAAGTACAGACATAAAAAAGTATGATTTAAAGCATTTTTTGGTTCCAAGATTATTAATTATTAATTAATAGTATGCTATAACTTGTAATATGCTGCTATAGCAACCAGCACTGAACCACATGTGCAGCATAGAAACTTTAATGTAGATATGATATCCAATGCGACCGTGCTACATTAGGGATTTGTAGGTAGTTGTAGCAAATGCCACGGAGTAATTAGGGAATAAAAGTCCTAATTCAAGTATTGTGTAAAGTGTAATGCCGACGATTCACACACTCAACCTTGGACAATGAAGATTGAATGATTTAATAATCGTTAAACATAACAAAGCTTCAAGGAGAAAATTTACTCCTCATCATACCTAATCTCATTGAAAGAGGTTGATAATAGAATGAGTGGTCGAATGGTAATGGGGATGGAGAACTAAATAATGAACAAAATTTCCACCTTTGAAGGTCACAATTTGACTTTAAGATGATTTAGCCTTGGCTACTTATGCTGAGGAGCGAGCACAACGGCTTGAATGATCATTGACATCCATTATAACAACAACGAAGACAATGACGCTACTACTCATGATATAATTGATGAACAAATTAAAACCTTAGAAGAGTTCGTTCTTCTATTGTCTTTAGATGGAAAGGAATGCTAAACGTGTTAAAGAGAAATCTAGGTCGCTATCCACTTTAGGGATAGGATTGAATTACTAGTCATGCAACAGCACTATAAAAATAGAAACTTACCATTATCCGCCAAAGGGACCATGCAAAAATACCACCTAACGCCACCCCCATCAAATGGGCTCACCGTCTGCGTAAGATACTTTTGCCTTGCTTTAGAATGCTTGATCACATCCTCCAATCTAGCAATATTGGAAGGCGTGTTTTTCAGTAAGTCAGGGGAAGTTCCATCAACCCCACGATGGGGATCCCCGGATTCCACCATCACGGCAGGTCTTGAGGAGACTAACAGGAGAACTAAAAGCTCAAATTGCTAAGCTCAAAATGTGCATGCAAATACGCATAATTTTACAGACCATAGACTCAATTAAGAACAATCTCCGTCTATTGCCGCAAGCTGCAAAACTTTCATAGTGATCTTACCCAAGCTAACAAACAAGGGTTTCGAATAGAAGGAAAACCCAAAGCGCCAAGGAAGAAGAGCTTGGGAAAATTGGTGGAATTCCTTATATATACCCAATTAAGCGACGCAGAAAGGAACAACAAATAAACAAATTGTAAAAAGGGTTCTTAGAAGAATGGCAGTTGTGTGTTGAATGTCAGGTGAAGAATCATATGACAACACATCAACTCGATGGCAGTTGTACGGAGAGCGGGGGAAGACAAGGTTGGCGGTAATTTAATGAACAACGACGTTGCCAAAACCATACAACTCCTACTAATAATAAATTTATAAATTTATTATTACTTTATATATGGATTTTAGACAAGGTTGGAAGTAACATTATTACTTTTAAATTTTATAAATTTATAATATTAATCATATATTCATAATTAATATTATTTACATCAATTCATAATCCATGTATAAATTTTATACTTAATAATTTTATATTTGAAAAAACTTAACAGAATTACAGAGTAGTAGTTTTATAGTACTGTAATTCAAGTAAAACAAGAAATAAGTCAATTAGGGAAAATTCTTTTTAAATCAGCACGTTTATTTCTTACTCCCCAAAAAGCACATTCAACAGTGTTTTTCAAGTGCTAGTTTGGAAAAGCTTATTTACTTCTCAAAAGCACGTTCAACAGTATTTTTTTTGGTATTTTAGAACATACATGCAGCGGAATTTTAAAATGTTCTAATCCCAAATACGGATCTGTCAAAGGCGTTTAGATCGAGAAGATAGAGCCGTACCTTTTACGCTTTAAATCCGAAGCGTTTCTTGCGATTGGATCTCTTCAGGTTTCACAACCTTTTGCTTTCTTAATTCCAATCACGAGGAGCCGACATTTCTTTGATCGCCTCCCTCTACCGGTATCCACGCGAACAGTTTCCAACAATCACAGCGTGCTAGCGCCTCTTACATTTCACTCTCTCTAGGGTTTATGTGGCTCACAATCAGATTCGAATAGAATGCCTCTCTTGTTTATGAGTCCTAATATTTATAGAACTCATGGAGAGCTTCTAGGATCTGTGATTAATCTTTAAATTCGAATTCAGATCTGAACAGATATTCAAGATTAATCTTATTAATCTTGAGATTCGAATCTCAAAAAGATATTCAAGATTAATCTTTATTAATCTTAAAATTCGAATTTTCAAAAGGATATTCAAAATTAGTCTTTATTAATCTTGAAATTTGAACTTCAAAAAAGATATACAAGATTAATCTTTATTAATCTTGAAATTTGAAATTCAAAAGATATTCAAGATTAATCTATATTAATCTTGAAATTCAAAATTTGAAATTCAAAGTGTGAAATTTAAATTTTGCAATTCTGACTTGGATTAATCTGATTTGATCAAATCATATCCATATATAATTAATCCAAATAATGAGCCAACAAATTTAATTTATCTTTATAAATTAAATTAATGTTAGTTATTTAATTTATCAAATAAATTAAATATAAAACTAACACATAAATATTATTTACATAATATTGTGAAATTTCGAATTTTAACACACATATATACATATATATATAATTCGAATAAACCCTAGAAATAAAGCTCATGTTGGGCTGTTCTTACGTGTGACCCTGTAGACCCATATGAAGTTGGCAGTGGGCTAATCTCAACATAAGCCCACAAGTCGCAAGCGGTCTCTAGCAAAACATTACGATTACCCAAATCATACGGCGGTCGTTAACACGATGCAATCTTTTATGCAACCACATCATGTCCCTTTTGTCACACGATATCTCGGTCAAGGATGAGGCATGGATGATGTCATTCTCCTATTCCTGACCATTACTTTCTCGATCCCTGAGTAGTCTAATCAAGGAAATGAAAAACTCCTTTTTATTAAAGTATGACCATACATTTCTTAGACTCACTCATCGAGGGGCCCAGTAATATCTCTCAACTAATGCGAGGGACAAATTCCATCTTGATCACTCACATTCCTCCACATTAAAACCATTAAGCCCGATTATAGCCTTTATCATCACCCGATCAAAGGTGACGTTTGACTAGGTCAAAGATTAGTGACTTTCATGCAGGAATCCATGATGATCTAAAGTCAAAGGGTATTGTAACGTGATTACATATGAGATAAGTTAATGACTTAATCCATGCAGCTTTCTCATAGCGGGTCAGTTCAACACCTTGTACTCTTACAAGTGCCTATGACTTTGACTCGTATCTCCATACCTTATCAAAATCATACTGATCTTAATTTATCTTTGTTCCCACACAAATAACCGATCAGGGACATTTAGGACAATATTCATAATTTGCTCATGGATGCAATTATCATAATAAACATGCGAAACATATAATAATTAAATGGAGAAAATACATTAAAATAAATAATGTGTGAGGTACAATGATTGGCCCCTAGGGCACAATTTCCAACATCCTCCCACTTGCACTAAGTACAATCATTGATTTGTCTAATTCTCATTGTCCTAACATAACCTTCATGTTTTGCTTGTGCAAGTAGTTTGTTAAGAGGATCAGCAACATTGTCTTCTCCAGATACTTGGATATTTTGATATAATCTCTATCATTAATTATTATGATAAGGTTAAAGAGGCTGACTATATCCTTGCATGTGCAATAGCACCATTATTGTCACAGAACAAATCCATTGGATTTGAGATGGTAGGGACCACCCTTAGTTTAGTAATGAACTATCTGATCCAAACTTCTTCTTTAGCTGGATCCGATACTGCTATATACTCAGTTTCAGTTTCAGAGTCAGCTCCTGTGCTCTGCTTAGAGCTCTTTCAGCTAACTGCGCCACCATTAAACAGGAACACAAATCCTGACAGCGATCTAGAATCATCTTGGTTAGTTTGAAACCTTGCATCTGTGTAACCAGTTACACAAAGATCATCATCCAAACCACCATACACCAAGAATAGATTATTAGTCCTTCTCAAGTACTTAAGGATATTCCTGACAGCTGTCCAATGACCCTCACCTGGATCTTGCTGGTATCTGCTAGTCACACTTAAGGCAAATGAGACATCCGGTCGAGTGCATAACATGGCATACATGATGGATCCAATAGCCGAGGCATGTGGAACCTTACTCATGCGATCTCTTTAATTTGGTGTTTTAGGACACATATCCTTGGAGAGAAGAATGACATGTGACATGGGTATGTAGCCCCTCTTTGAATCTTGCATGCTGAACCTATGCAGTATTTTCTCTATATATGTACTCTAACTTAAGCATATAAGCCTCTTTGATCTATCTCCATAGATCCTAATCCCTAGGATGTAAGTGGCATCGCCTAAGTCTTTCATTGAAAAGGACTTTCCTATCCAAGACTTGACACTCTATAGGGTAGGAATGTCATTCCCAATGAGTAGGATGTCATCAACATAAAGTACAAGGAACACAACTGTGCTTCCACTAACCTTCTTGTAAACACAAGGTTCATCCATGTTTTGAATGAAGCCAAACTCTTTGACTACTTCATCAAAATGATGATTATAACTCTGTGATACCTGCTTCAATCAATAAATGGATCGTTGAAGCTTGCATAACTTACCAGAGTCCTTTGGACGCACAAAACCTTCAGGCTGTGTCATGTACACATCCTCAAGTAGCTTTCCATTAAGGAAAGCTATTTTGATGTCTATCTATCATATTTCATAGTCATAATATGTTGCAATGGCAAGAAGGATTCTGATTGACTTGGTCATCACGACTGGGGAAAAGGTTTCATCATAGTCAACACCATGAGTTTGTGTGAATCCTTTTGCAACCAGTCTTGCCTTGAAGACATTTACTTTGACATCCATATCGGTTTTCTCTTTAAAAACCCATTTGTACCTAATGCTTTTAACACCTTCAGGTGGGTCAACCAAGATCCATACCTGATTGTCATACATGGACTGCATTTCAGACTTCATGGCATTTGGCCATTTGTCAGAGTTTGAACCAACTATGGTCTCTTGATAGGTGGTTGGCTCATTGTGTTCAATGAGCAACACATCATGACTCCCATTAACCAAAAATCCATATCTCTGAGGTGGTTATCGTAATCTATCAGACCTCTGTAGGCCTTGTGTTACTTGAAAGGCTCAACAACATCTTGTGAGTTTTCTCTGTCTTCCATCTGTGGTTCTCTGGTGTCTTGAGATTCTCGAACTTCTTTGAGATGCAATTTGCTCCCACCAGTCCTTCTAGAGATGAACTCTCTTTCTAGAAAGACACCGTTTAGAACAAGAAACACTTTGTGTTCAATGGGATTATAGACATGGTATCCCTTTATTTCCTTAGGATACCCCACAAAAGGGCATTTGGAGGGTATATTTGATAACTTTTCAGAAGCATGCTGTTAAACATAGACCTCACATCCCTAAACCTTAAGACAAGACAAGCTTGGTTTCTTCCCAGTCCATATCACATATGGTGTCTTTTCAACTGCCTTAGATGGAACACGATTTAGTGTGAACGCAGCTGTTTCCAGTGCATGGCCCCAAAAGAAAGGTAGATATCTGTTTAACTCATCATAGATTGAACCATAACTAATAGAGTTTGATTCCTCCTTTCAGAACTCCATTCCATTGTGGGGTTTTGTAGGAGTAAGTTGTGAGATTATCCCACAACTCCTAAGATGGTCAACAAACTCTTGGCTTAAATATTAGCCTCCTCGATCATATTGAAGGGCCTTAATTGTCTTGCCAAGTTGGTTCTGCAGTTCATTTTAGAATATTTTGAACATTTCAAAAGATTCAGACTTTTGTTTCATTAGATAAACGTAACTATATCTTCTGAAATCATCGATAAAAGTAATGAAGTACATGTAACCTCCTCTGGCATGTGTATTTAGTGGTCTACATACATCTGTATGTATGAGGCCCAATAAATTAGTGGCCCTCTCACTATGCTGAGTAAAAAGTGCCTTAGTCATCTTTCTCAATAAACAAGATTCACATGTGTTGATTGATTAAAAGTCAAATAAGCTAATAAATCCATCTTAATGGAGTTTATAAATGTGTTTCTCATTTATATGGCCTAGACGACAATGGCATAGGTAGGTTGGATTTAAATCGTTTGATTTAATCCTTTTGATAGTTATGTTATAGATATTTCCATTATTAGGATGTAACACTAGGCATAACTAATTCATAAAGTGCCTATGGTTAAAGTAACAACTCTAGCTCTATTTCCAATGCGTAGGTCCACATTCCGTTTCTTCAATTTTCTACTATCCTTGAGACCCTGTACATGCGTACAGATGTGACAACCACATGCAGTATCTAATACCCATGTAGAGGAAGTAAAAAGTGAATGTCTATAACATAAATACCATAAGAGATAGCCCCGCTATCCTTCCCTTTTCTTTTTCAGATCTTCTAGGAATAGTTTGCAATTCCTTTTCCAATGACCAGGTTCATTGCAGAAGAAGCACACTCCTTCCTTTTGAGGCTTTGCCTACTTAGGTGTGGACTTAATTTCAGGTTTATTTGCCCCTTCGGTCTTACCAGCTGAGCCACTACCCTTTCCTTTATCATTGCCTTTCTTTTTCTTTTCGTGTTTGAGAACAATTCTCAAATTCTTGAACCAGTCAAGAAAGTTAATCCTATTGAGTTTATCCTTTTCAAGGACTGATCGCAGTGATAGTGTAGTAGTATTACTAGTTGACATGATTATACAATTTCAAAATATACAAACTAGATTATTAATCTCCCACTAAATTAATAACCCTCAATATAATTAGTGGGTTAAGACCCATATTTCACATAAATTTAAATCCGCTTTGGCAAGACCTTAAATTCAAATTATTTAGGTAGGTAATCCTTTACCAATTACATCATATGTAACTCTTAGGAATATACAACTGAGCGATTGAGGTTTTGACAATTATTCATTAATTGACGGCATTATGACTTAAGATTAAATTATGCGGATTTTTTTAAATTAACTTGTTTATCTATATAACGCAATTTGTATCTCATACAAATATATATACATATATATAATAATATGCATCATATGATCTAATCATAAGAAGCATAAAATATGATATAATATGGTTCCATATATTATAAAAAGGGACAGTATGAGAAATCATAACTCATACACTATGAGAGATAATTTCCCATTATCAAAATGTAATCCCCTAAACAAATTTAACCACATAATATATTCATAGTTAATTATGTAATTCGCAATTCCTTCTGATACTGTTTGTAATCCCTTCTGATACCATTTGTAATTCCAAACAAAATTAGACTCTAATGCCATTTAATAATTTCCAAAGAGTTATATGGAATTAAGATGATATCCCAAACATTATGAAGATTAATAATATGAGAGATCATAACCCATATATCTCTCATAAATTTGACATACATCACATGTATAATAAACAAGAATATATATTATATATTATGCTTTTCAAGGGGAAAAAAGCATATCATACATCACATGTATGTCCCAAAATCATACTTTTCAAGGACACATATTATATATCATGCTTTTCAAGGAGGGAAAAGGCATATCATACATCTCATGTAAATCCAAAATTCATAATTTTCAAGAACGCATTCTATATCATGTTTTTCAAGGGAAAAAGGCATATCATACATCACATCTATTCCAGATTCGCAGCATATGTAAATTCGTAGCCAAAATGTATGTACACATGAACACATTCATATAAAATACATCACGCATATGAACTCGTAATCAACATGTCATATGCAGATTCGAAAACGCATACCTCATTTATCATATACAGATTTGAAAACGCATACCTCATTTATCATATACAGATTTGAAAACGCATATAATATATCCCAGATTATCATGATTTTCAATAATCTAAGAACCTGTATATCATATATATCATGTTCTTAGTCAAAACGCACATATGAATTCAAAAACGCATCAATCAACATATATCATATGTTATACTAATCATACGAACTCAATCTAAATGCACAATTGACCTAGCTCTGATATCATTGTTGGTATTTTAAAACGTATATGCAGCGGAATTTTAAAATTTTCTAATCCCAAATACGGATTTGTCAAAGGCGTTTAGATCAAGGAGATAGAGCCGTACCTTTTGCTCTTTGAATCCAAAGCGTTTCTTGCGATTGGATCTCTTCAGGTTTCATGACCTTTTGCGTTCTTAATTCCGATCACGAGGAGCCGACGTTTCTTTGATCGCCTCCCTCTACCGGTATCCACGTAAACAGTTTCCAACAAGTGCAGCGTGCTAGCACCTCTTACATCTCACTCTCTCTCTAGGGTTTATGTGGCTCATAATCAAATTCAAATAGAATGCCTCTCTTGTTCATGAGTCCTAATATTTATAGAACTCATGGAGAGCTTCTAGGATCTGTGATTAATCTTTTAATTAATCTTTAAAATTTGAATTCAGATCTGAACAGATATTTAAGATTACTCTTTATTAATCTTGAAATTCGAAACTCAAAAAGATATTCAAGATTAATCTTTATTAATCTTGAAATTTGAAATTTGAAATTCAAAGTGTGAAATTCAAATTTTGCAATTCTGACTTGGATTAATCTAATTTGATCAAATCATATCCATATATAATTAATCCAAATAATGAGCCAACAAATTTAATTTATCTTTATAAATTAAATTAATGTTAGTTATTTAATTTATCAAATAAATTAAATATAAAACTAACGCACACAAATATTATTTACATAATATTGTGAAATTTCAAATTTTAACACATATATACATATATATATAATTCGAATAAACCCTAGAAATAAAGCTCATGTTGGGTTGTTCTTGCGTGCGACCTTGTAGGCCCATATGAAGTTGGCAGTGGGCTAATCTCAATATAAACAACCTTTTATAGAATCTACAAGAAATTGCGATTACCCAAATCATACAGGAGTCATTAACACGACGCAACCTTTTATGCAACCACATCACGCCCCTTTTGTCACGTGATATCTCGGTCAAGATGAGGTCATCCTATTCTTGACCATTACTTTCTCGATCCCTGAGTAGTTTGATTAAGGAAACGAAAAATCCTTTTCGTTACATTATGGCCATACATTTCTCATACTCACTCATCGAGGGGCCCAGTAATATCTCTCAAATAATGCGAGGGACAAATTCTATCTTGATCACTCACATTCCTCCACATTAAAACCCTTAAGCCCGATTATAGTCTTTATTATCACCCGATCAAAGGTGACTTTTGACGAGGTCAAAGATCAATGACTTTCATGAAGGAATCCATGATGATCTCAGGTCAAAGGACATTGTGACGTGATTACATATGAGATAAGCTAATGACTTAATCCATGCAGCTTTCTTATAGTGGGTCGGTCCAGCACCTTGTACTCTTACAAGTGCCTATGACTTTGACTCGTATCTCCATACCTTATCAAAATCATACTGGTCTTACTTTATCTTTGTTCCCACACAAATAACCGATGAGGGACATTTAGGACAATATTCATAATTTGCCTATGGATGCAATTATCATAATAAACATGCGAAACATATGATAATTAAATTGAGAAATACATTAAAATAAATAATATGTGAGGTACAATGATTGGCCCCTAGGGCACGATTTCCAACAATTTTTCTATAAAATGAAATAATCTCCTCTATATATTTACCTCAGTTTGCGTAAAAGTACTTCTCTACCGTGTTTTCAAACGGACACTATGTTTAAAATTTGAAAAGTATTTGCATATTTGTGAAGTGTCAATAAATACACACACTCTCTTGATGCCATGTCAAAATGTCTTGTTTTACCTATAGCACATCCTTAATATGAGAAATATATATATATATATATATATATAATATAGGAGTATCACGTCATTTATATTTTCTATGATAAAAATATTTCAATTATTATTTTTAGGAATTTTATATTTCATAAATTTCTTTTGATTATTTCTCTTTCTTTATAACTAATTATGATAGATATTTGTGGAATCCAAAAAAAAAAGAATAATTGAAATATTTTTATTTGAGGGATCGCGGATGACGTGATATTCTTGAAGTATATAAATATTTCTCCTAACATATTTCTTAGAATTTATAGAATCTACAAGAAAATGTAATTAAAACATTTTCATTAAAGAGAATATAGATGGCATGATACTTTATGAGTATACAAGTATATGTCTACTTGAATATGCTTCAAGTGTCTTTTCTTATAAGTCCCAAATCTTTTTATCATAATGGGTCATGGAAAGAGGGTCTTTTCTTATAGGTCTCAAAATTTTTTATCCTAATGGATCATGGAGAGAGGGAAATATGTGAAACCATGATCAACAAAGAAGGATGATTAAATGATTAATATCATTTTTATCCTTCAAGTTTGTATGAATTTTGTTTTTGATACTTTAAGTATTAAACCTGTGGTTTTGGTCCATATAGTTTCATAAGGATTTGGATGTTTAAGGGTATTAATTAAAGCCGTTAAATATTATGACCAAAACCGAAATCCATTAAAAGTATTAAGATTAAAACCAACATTGATCAAGAGTATATGGATCAAAAGATTTTGGTTTTGGTCTCTCTATTTTTAAAAACTTTTAGTTTTGTTTCATACAGTTAACGGTGATAATTAACACCGTTAAACATCAAAATCCTTATAAAACAATATGAAATAAAACTAAAATTCATGCAAACTTGAGGGACTAAACATTTTATTAACAAACAAGATTAGAAAATGGTGCCACATTTGCTTATTATAGTTGCATTGCATGTTGCCTTATTTTTTATTTTGAATCTAGATCGCTTGTATATTGCTTGAGATGGAGATCACACGCCACACTTAATAACACAAATGACATATCTTATACCACTAGATTCAAGAGTTTTTATATATGTATATTGTCTTTTAAGTACCTCTATGAACCATGAAAAAATTTAAATTACATTAATTATGTCTTAAATTTTAATGTTCTAATTTTATCTTAATTTAATACTACATCATATCTTTAATATAAACATGAGTCTTAACTTTTTCTTACGGTAAATGAAAGAATATAAATAAACTGTTTTAGATTATAAATATTTTCTGAAATACTTACCTGCATCATTTGATTATAAATTAATTTATAAGTTAGGCATATTAATTTAGAAAAAATGATAAAGAAACGTTTTAACTACCTTTTTTAATCTCATAAATAAATTAACTTTAACTTATATTAAGGATCAGATGTAGTATTAAATAAGGCTAAAATTAGAAAATTGTAAAAAATTGTGACATGATTAATGTAATTTTAATTATGACTTATAAACAGAGCAAAAAACTATAATTAGGAGAATAGGACCATAGGAGCTTACAAATGATTCAATTTATTTTAATTTTTATATTTTATATATGAGTTATTTATGTCAAGTATTAAGGATTTACAATTAATTTGACAAATGGACACGGTAATGTACATTATGCCAACTGCAGTGTATGAAAACTCAACCAACAGAGGAGGCATCAAATTAAGTCAAAACGTTAACACTCGAATTTTTTATTTCATGTTTTTCTAAATTTTTTGAGAAGATAAATTTTAGGGGTGCATTATAAATCCATAAGAAAATAATTACGGAGGGATATGTTTATCCTGAAAAACAATTAGTTAAGGCGGGCGGGATACAAGATTCACATAATTTAAAAAATGAATCAAATAATTATACTAAGTTAAATCCAAAATCCTTTGTCCAAGCATAAAAAGGAAATTATTTATAAAATCCCGCTAAGGAAATTATTTCCTTCATTTATAAAATTTCAGGGCAAGATATTGGTGTCAAAATTACCAAAATACCTCCAGAACTTCCTCAAAATTACAAATTGTCATTACTTTTCTAAAATGACCATTTTGCCCTTACTTTTTTTGCATTTTGGAAAATGACATTTTTTACACTTCCTTTCCAATTCCATGTTCACCCTTTCCTTTCATTTTCTTTCATTCCCCCGGACCCTTAATTAATCTGTAGCCACTCGTTTATCATTTATTTCCAGTTATGAAAACCAAGATATTATAGCGGACTCAATTTCATTGTTAGGGGTTTTTCAGGGTTTTTAATCTCTCTTTCCTCAAAAAGAAGAACAAGAAGAAGAAGAAGACTATTTCAGTGAAGAGTAGAGATGACCAAGTCTTTGAGGTGGATGAGAATTTTGCCACTCGCTCAACCATTCTCTGCCCCTTCTTCACTGATGAGAATCTTTCAGCAAATCCAGAGGATTAGTGGTAGAGCTCTACATATATCAATTAAGTATTGTTACTTCTCCAATTCGTGTTATGCTCAGATTAATTATTGCTTCTAATTTTGTGGATCCCCTCCCTCGCCAAGCAACGTTTTTCTGGATGGCAATATGATTTCATCAATGTTGTTGCAATGGACAAGGACCTGCTTTTCAATTTGACGAATGTCAGTTTATTGCTTGTTTATCTATCCCATCATTAACATAAGTTTCAATTCACAGTTCAATTTCTTGATTAAAATGGATCCTATATTAAGGATATAGGGGTGTACATATGATGCAGGACGGTGAAGGGGAAGAGGAGAAAGGATAGGAAAAGATGAGAAAGAGATAGAATAGAGGAGGGAGAACAGAAAAAAGGAGTGAGGAACCAAACGAATAGAGAGAAGAGAGAAGGAAAAAATCAATATTATTCAAATCATCAAACATACAAAGTAAAAGATTGGTGTGCTATTTATAATTTTATATCCATCAATCTAACCCTAGAAATTAATAATAAGAAAATCTATTAAAATAAATGCTAATTAAACTAAATCATATCTACGATATTAAATGCGAAACCAAATCTTCGATATTAAATAATCGTCTTCAAACATGCGATACTAAATCTGATATTTCGCCTATATTACGAGATCCTCCTTTATCATTCCCATCAACATCATTTTCATCTTATATGTATCATGCGATTGCTTTGATGGATTAGATGGTTTTTTTATATTTTTTGGGTTAATTATTTGTGCTTAGATTTACATATATTTTCTTGTTTCAATTTTTCCTAATGTTCATTTAATTTGAGTCAATGTTATTTGGAAGGGTAAAATTAAAAGAATTCAGGTGGTGACACATGCTGCTACAAATATCTGCAGGCAGATGAGTCATCAAGGATATGGGAATTTTGAGAATTTCATTAGCAATATTAACTATGCACTAAATGGCAATACCATGCATGTGACAGGGTTCAAGGTGAGGGAACATATGCATTAATAGATATAGATTAAAAACTAAGGCCAATATTGTTTGATCAGACTAGCTGGACTGCAAGTTCTCTTTCTGTCTCCATAAGGTAGAAAAGTACTTTTATGTAAATCGAAGTAAATATGTGAAGGAGATTATCTCGTTTTACAAAAAATACTGTTAAACGTGCCTTTAAACTCCCCATAATCATTGACAAATAGGGCCAACAAAAGCCTAGCAATGTAACTCTTTATTTCAAAGAGAAGAAAAGGGCAACTGCGAGTTACAAGAAAATCTTGAAGCACAGGGTCAACACAGGATATGGTGTGCGGCCAGTGCGGCACGTGATATTCTAAACATGGCTGTTTCCCGCGTGAGATGAAATAAGAATACTCGATGATTGCACGTGCCAATATCTGAGTGGACCAAATTTCCCCGAGGAGATTGGCAATAAACTGGTTCCTCCTCGTCTCCTAGCCACCCCCATCGTTTTATTACTATAATTAACATATTGTTATAAAATTAAATGAAATTATGAACAACGTAATAAAATATGTAGAGATCATAGGTATAAATTGATATAAAAAAGAGGTTACTAATATTACTGATCCATTTAAGTTTTTTAAGAAAATACATTTTCTAAACATATTCCATTATTACGTACATCTGCATTAGAAATACCAAAAAAAAAAAGTAGCTGCTAAAGGTCACTACCAAAGGTGATATACTTATTAAAAAAATATTACTTACTCCGACGACGATCACATCATCATCGGTTGGCCGGCGCCACATCTATCATTGACAACTACTGTATCACCAATAGTCGCTCTACATTACGTGTCGCTTCATATATGCCACATCACTTACACCACACATCGCTAGCAATAATCCGGAAAGTTTGCATTTTCCAAGAATAAAACCTCCTACCCTTTAATTTGAGCATGTGCACAAGTTTTTGCCAATTGAACTGCAATAATCTTGCACACTTCAAACGCATAATAAATTACAAATATTTATATATTTATAAATAGACACACACATTTATATATTTATATGTTTTCTTTTTATTTTATATATAATATATTATTGATTTGACAGTTATATTTATATATTTATAGGATAATTAATTTCATAAATTTTATTTTTTTTAAAATATTATTTTAGGTTAAAAATTTTATATGTATTATTTTTAGTATTAATTTTTTTTACCTTTAACGGCGATAGAAAAAGTTGCCACTGAAAGTATGGCTTTCTGCGATGACAGAAAAAGTTGCAAATAAAAGGTTGGTCTTAAACGATGACAGAAAACATCACAGCTAAATGTGTCACCTTTAATAGCAACTTAAAAGTTTTCGTAGAAAGTATAACTTTTAGTGACAACTCACAAAGTCATTTATGAAGGGTAGACAAGTCTTAGTAGAAAGTATCATTTTTTTGTAGAGAAGAAAGATAAATTAAAACAATTAAAGACAACTCTATATTTAAAATAAATACAATTAAGGCAAAACAAAGACAACTAAACTTTTACATAAAGAAATACATATTACAAAAGAATAGAAGAACAAATAAAAGCCTTTCAGGGTATAATGCAACAAACATAAGACTTGGTCTACGTTACGTTTACAACATAAAACCATTTGAAGGGTATAAAGACTAAAAAGAAAAAATATAAATGTCTAAATATTAATTTATAAAAATTAAAAAGTATTCATATGTTACTTCATATAAAAGATAATCTAAAATACATAACCAACACTATATAATAGCGATTACCTGATTTAATGTAATATATTGTAATTAGAATTGCACTTGATTACTTTACTATACCAACCAAATGTTTAAATCAATAGAATGCACCAAGATTATAAATCCCTTTCATATAATCCAATCAAGTAAGCTCCACTCGAATCCATCCGATTTTAATTGGCCATTACTTTATAGCAGTAACCTTTTGTTTTGGATCAAAATGCCACTCCTTATGACTTAACGATCATTCAAACATTTATTTTTATAACACAATAATTTTAATAATATCATTTCAAAAAAATAGTTTTAATATATATTTCAAGAAATTTTGTTAAACTATTAATGAAGTGTATATTTAATCCTTTAAATTTACATTAGGCTTCATTTTTATTTTTTTGTTTAAAAATGCATTTTTAGTCTTTTATTCTAAATACCATTAGTTATATTTAATAGAAAATATTGACTCATAAAATTGAAACATGACTTAGAGCTTGAAATTGTAAAATTATCATTTAGATTTGCTGAATCAACAATCTCTTTTAATTGAATATTAAATAACTAAAAATGCAGTTTTTAAACTTAGAGACTGAACTAAAATTTGATATAAATTTAGATGATATGATGTATACTTTAGCCTATTATTAAATTGATTAATTTGGATTCTATTATAAAGTTATTTTTTAAATCCTAAATTTTTATTTTATGAGTAATTTCAAATATTTAATATCATTTATTTAAAATTTCTTATAATACATTTATATAAACACACACGTTGGGCAAAAACGTATTTCAAGCATACGTTTTTCACTTATATTATAAAATAATAAAATAGTAAAATGATGTAATTCGTGAAATATTTTTAATATGTCAATCTGATAATTTAAAAGTCTAAAAAATATTTCACTAAATTTATATTTGTTAAATAAATTATTCACAATATTTATGTAGTTGTTAATATTTATTTTAAATAAAAGATATTTAAATTTTATATAAATTTACCAAAAATAGTAAACAGATAACTAGTATTACATAAATTAAAAAATATGCTTTAAATTCTTTTAGAGATAACATGTTCTGAGATAACATGAAGTTACTGTTAATATGTCAATTATATTGTCATTATGTTAGTTAAATCAGTTAATTACATTATATTTTTCCAAAAAAACTGTAATTATCTTCATCAATTCCCCTTTGACTTAATTATTGTTAAATGAATATCAATAGAGGCCATTTGAGAAAATTGATAAGTATGAGTTATGTTTTATAAAACTTATAACTAGTAGATTCCATAAGTTGCATTAGAAAGATATATCTAGCTAGCTAGTTAGTGCTCTCCAATAAAAAAAAAAAAGGGTAAACGTGCTTATAAGAAAATGAAAATGCCTAGCTATCCAAAATATAGATATATATGCTTAGTATACACATATACATACATACATGTACTGTGTGTGCATCTAATCTTAAATAATTCAAGACAAAACATTATTTATATCTAGTCCGTAATACATAGAGTTTATATTTTAAACTGAAGGTGGTATTATATGTAAACTTAACACATTATAAGAAACTGACAAAACTAGGTAGACAACCCAACTCATTTCAATCTCCACAACAATATAATGTATTCAAAAATTGGTCTAGTTATCCGGAGAGCACTGAACGGAGCTGCTGCCGGCACCGTTGGTCGGCTTCTTGGCCGGCTTGCGATATTTTTCCTCAGTGTGTTTGGCCATTGACATGCTATCCTCAACCAGCTTCTTCATGTTAGGAAGTTTATAGTTCTGAGCCAAGTAAACCCCACAGACTGTCCCTGCTATGAAGGGGAAACTAAATCTGATTATACCCATCACACTTGTGCTGGTCTCTATTGAGTTTTATGGCTTTTGTGAGATCGGATTGATTTCCTATAAAAGTTGTTCAACCAACGCTAAAACAAAAATGAAAAAAAGCAATCAAAATGTGCATAGAGTAAAATCTATAATTGATATAAAACTGGAAAGTAGAAAATGGAAAGAGATAGGGAAGAGAAAGAAGAAAAGAGCGGTGAGAAATCCTGGGTGTGTGTGTTTGGCAACATGGTTCAAAACATGGTTTAGATTCAAACAATGATTTTCAAAAACAGAGTAGACACACACACCACTAAAATCCAAAATAGTTTTTAACCCTCAAAACCATGTTTTTGTGCAAGTTACATGAATACTTTTAAATTCTTCAAAATAACTTTTAACCTTCAAAACCATAATTTAAGGGTTGAAAATCATGGTTTCTAGAAGCTGTTTTCTTTTTTTACTTTTTCAGAAGCTATTATTCACAATCTATCATCTAAAATTACTTTTGCTACTCTATTTATAAAAGCTCTAGGAGGAATAACAACAACAAGAAGAATAATAAAATGTATAACATAGAGATGACATAAACAAATCATGAATAAACAATGGGCACAAGAAGTCCCATTTCAAACAATCACTTTCAAGATTGAAAATTTGGTCACCGTAGCTAGTAGTATAAACATTAACTTGCAATCCCCTCCAAACCAGAATTACACACACGTGTGAAACCTCTTATTGCCGGTTTTGATTAATGGTGGATCGGAAACTATTTTATCAACACGATTTATAGATTATGAGGTAAGCATGCGAGAGGAATTTTGTTTTGACTTATGCAAATGTGAATGCCAAAGAATTTGAACATATTTTAAAGGGTTAAGGTTAATCAACACACTGAAATTATTTTTTTCAGGAGTAATTTTAACTCATTTTCCACAAGAAGTTTGGTTAAGATACTTATATTACATGTTTTCAATACTAAAATAATTAATATTAAAGATGAAAACATGAAAGATAAGCTTAAAAACTTTTGGGTACAGGTTCCAAGGAACAAGACAATTACCATCAAGTCCCTACAAATAATGAAATTGAGTTGGAGTTCAATGAAACATGGGTTAGATTAATTGTAAATATGAAAATACCTTCTTAACCCTAGTTATTTTTTATTGAAATCTAAAAGGGGTGAAGGAGAAGAGGGTAATAAGATATTTTTCACATTTACAATTAATCTAATTTAGGTCCCAAGAAACTCCAACCTAATTTCATGATTTCTAGAGACTTTATGATGATTTTTTGTTTTCATTGGGACATGTATGTAATTTCCAAAAAACTTCTAAGATGACGATGACAACTGGAAAATGACAAAATTGATTATTGAAAATGTTAAAGATAAGCACACAGCAAAAATACGTTACAGCAACAAAAAAAAAATACAAATATTTCGCAGTGTGGGATCAACATTAGACCAATTTTAAAAATATCATAAGAACATCAAGTAGCAGCTCGTTTACAGGAAAACTACTCTTTTCCCCTAACACCACTTGATCTTGGGAGATTGACACTCTTAACCCAGCTTCATCTCTAAAATGTAATCAAGCCGACAAGATATTGTGTTAAATTAGATCAGATGATTCGAAATCCCCAAGCTCTCTCAAAAGTTCCTACCCACAATTTGTGATGACAAACAAAATCTGAAAAATGAAAAAAGGAATAATAATACAAGAATAACAAATAATGAATCGATTTGTACCGTCGGCGAAGGTGGCGGTTGTACTTCAACGTGGACGGCGAGATGGGAGGAAGAAGAAGAAGAAGCAGAAGAGATTGGTGTTCCCATGAATATGGAGAAACTCATGATATAACATGGCCGAATGCTTGAGCTGCAAGCACAGCTTAATTCAGATCTGCCGGATATTCTTTTTTTTTTTGGGGGAGTATATATTTTATGGAATATATGCTTGTGCTGCAAGATACCTCTCTCATATTCCTCGGTTTAATTTTATCTTTCTTATTGACCAAATATATATTTGTTCAGCCCTTTTGACTTGGTAATAAAATGTTATAATATTAGGACGTCAACGGAATATATGGGCTTGTCTGGGAATTACGTTCCTAAAGCGGTAAACGCAACCGAAATAAAATCATCTTAAAATCCGTAAAAACAATTTTAAAATTCATAAAAACTATCTTGAAATCTGTAAAACTATCTAGAAATCCGCAAAACCATCTAAAAATCTGTAAACTCCTTTCTCTCAAAGGAACTCTTTTCTCTCCCAAACACACCCTATATCTGCGTCACAACTTGGTTCTGGTACATGGCTCAATTTTTTTTAATATGAGCCATTAAAGCTCTTGGAACAACTTGAATTTGGGCTTTTGCATCAATAAATCTTGTTATTTACAATAATAGATGAAATTTAAATACCTCCAACAATTAGTTTTTTTACTAAGTACATGTATATTTATATTAGAAGCAATCCACTCTTGAATTCTCACGGAGATGGTGCAAAATTGGTTGAAAAAAATGATGTTGCGATTTTAGGCCTTATTTCTTTCAGAATTTTTTTAATAAAAAGTTCTTTTAAAGGAAAAAGGTACTTTAAAAATTATTTTAGAATTTTTATTATTTAAAGGAATAATCAGAATGTGAAAATATTCTATTTCTAACAATGTTGAGAAACACTGCTCTAGCTTCTACAAGTAAGTGAATATGGATTGTGGAAAGGAATATAGAATTGATTAAAATACATATATACATCATATATTTCTTGAAAATTATCTTCCACCTTTCACTAGCTGCACCCATCCTTTATACACACACATATCCAATACTAATTGTGCATATTCATATTTGGTTTGATCTGCTTGAGATCGACAGAAACTCTCCCAAAAATATTTTATGTATTTAATTCAAGGATTTAAACCTAAAACCTTATATTATTAAATTCACTGTTCTGTTTTTAGATTATTATCTTTCTAACCCTAACTGTAATATACACTATTACACTTCTCGAGCTGTTAACGTAAAATCCAATTTGAGAGTTGATTTTAATCCTAAATATAAAATATGTTTCCTACATTTATTACTTTCCCAACCTAGCCCATATTAACTATACATATATATAATATTTGTATATAAAATAAGACTCTTTCTTTTTGAAATTTTGTTTAATCAATGAACCATGTGTTAAGGTGCAAATATACACATGGGTTTTTACCTGTAGTGCATCCAACACCGTATGCTTTTGAATGCTAAAAATACTTATAAACATTTATAATAGGAGAAAAATGCCAAAACTTTCAAATATAACCAAACATGCTCATAATAATCGGAGATTCAAATATTGATTTGTTATGTCATAAAAAATAATCATATCTATTAGACTCCCATCACATTAGTCTGAAAATATCCATTCAGTCCTTTCTAACTTAGTAAAATGTTATTGGGCTATAGAAATTATATGGGCCTCTTATTATTTAGAACTTTGATAATTCCTTTTAAAATCAAATGGGTCTAATTGTTGGCTCTAGAATATTGCCAGATAGGTTTGAGCAAAATCCAAAAATCGGACTCTAACGGTCGGAAACTGGAGAGCTGATTCTTGGTTCGATCGGATTTGGGTCGACCTGGTCAAACCTACAGGTTGGACAGATGAACTGGTTTATTTAAATTTTTTATAAAAAGCTTGAATGTTAGAAACACAAAAAATAGAATCAGAGTGGGAAGATGTGATTTATCAATTTTTTTTAAAAAAATATAGCAACAAAATTAACATTTAATTTTCTATTTTCTATTTAAGCAAATTTACTCATGAGGAAATAATATAAAGTTAATTCATTTTATTCCATTTTTTATTATTTATATTAAACTCTAAAAATTTTAAATATGAGTAAAATAAAATAATACTCTAGGTTATACAAATTGATTTTTATAAAATAAAATGTAATCTAGTAAATTTGATTATTTTAATATAGTCAGTCTGACTCTTGTTTGAACCCAATTTGACCCACCAACCCTTAAATCACTGTCTCACCCGATTTAATACCCAGTTCATTTTTTGTACCTTTGGGTTTGAGTGCCCAGGATTTTTTTTAATCATAAAATAGACATTTTTAAAGAGCTCCCATTTTTCTAATACATAACATCAACACCCGAGAAAGATAGAGATGGGCATTTAGCAATAAGCATATTTTAATAACTCCATATGGGATTATACCTTTAAGCCTATTATAGTCCTAATGTCAATCACTACAGTGTAAGAATTTATATTTAATTGTTGATAGAATTTATATTGTTGAAAATGGGCCATTTTTGTTGGATTAGGCCCAAAATTTTTTGGGACAAAAGCATAAATGAGAGAAAATATGGGAACAAAGTTGTAATATTCCCCAAAAGTGTGAATTTGAAAATGAAATCAATATTTACGTGGGAACAATTGAGTTGAGGCATACGCGGGAGTAGTTTTGGAAAAGGTAGTTATTTGATTTTTGAATTTAATTTTTTCCTCATTAAAAGGAGGAACTTTGCCAGAACTGAACCTAAGGACATAAACCTCTCTCGGGGAAAAACTTGTACTTTTTCCCTCTCCCAAAACTCTCTCTTCTCTCCAGTGTGCCTTTGCTGTGTATTACGTTCTTGATCCGCTCTTGTGATCCTCAATACGCGTGGGTATCTGCAGTAGATGTTCGACTTGTCAGGTATGAACGAATCCTTCACCTATCTTAACAGATAAAATATTGGGCAACAAATATCCAATTATAACAACTAATAATTGATATAACTTCTCCAAAAATGCTTTCAACAAATTTTAGCATATAAACATTTTTGGGTGTTTATATTGTGTAACGAGAACATCATAAGATTTCCATTTTGTGTTTAGTTTTGATTTTATTTGAAAATTAAGAAACAAACACCCACAATCGAGCACAGTAAAATCAGTTTTAGGGAGTATTTGCTTGAGTAAATTTTTAAAAGTCAGCGTTTCAATCTGATGTTGTTTCGGTTGTTTATAGTTGTGTGTTGATTTGCAAATTCTCTGTTTATGTCTCCTTCCATTGATCCTCTTTGCGGTGCCTGCTTTTGTACTACATGATGTGTTGCATATGTGCAATGAATCAGGTTGTGGTTGTGGGTTTTTGGTTGGGACGAGGTTTGTTTGCTGCTCCCCTTGCAAGTTTTTTGTGTAAGTAATTTTTTACATGTGTTTATTATTTATAATTGGTGAATACATTGCACCTAATTTGTGTTTATTATTTATAATTGGTGTTTAAAATCCTAGTAATAATCATTTGGACTACTGCACCTATTTTAAAATGATGAATAATAATAAAGGTAAAGAAAAAGGGAAAGCATCATGGGATGACATATCCACATAGGTGTTTATTAAGGAATGCATTCAAAAAATCTACAAAAAACAACATCTAGCATCGGCCTTTACAAAACAAGGGTGGAAGGATATTCTTACTACATTCAATTAAAAAATGGGAATATCATACGATAAAAAACAAATCAAAAATAGGTATGATAGCCTAAGGAAAAGGTGGAGGACATGTGAGAAATTAGTCTCCAAAGAGACTGGTGTAGGATTTGACCATGCAACTAATATGATTGTGTCAGATGATGATTGGTGGAACAGGAAAAAAAGGTGCAATCTTGTTAACATTTACTCATATGTTCTTCTTGAATATTTGTATATGAGACGCTAATTTTGGTTAATTCTATTCATGCAGGAAAATCCTGAGTATGAAAAAGGCATGAGGTATGCCTAGGAATTGCAAATGATATTCAAGCATGTGGTGGCATCTAGAGATGATATGTTTGCACCATCTACCTCCCAGCGCCCAACACAAGAAGCTGACAATGTGTATCACCCCACCATGGACCTAGAAGAAGGGTCGGGGTAGTAAAGATGAGACTTTCGGTGCACACAGTGCAGGAATGACGAATGAGTTGGAAGGTGTGCAATTCATAAATATTGGTGAATACGCTGCACTTAGTGGACCAAGTGGTTCTGGATGTCATGGCAAGAGGAAGAGTAGTGAAGGGTGGGATAGGAACAAAAAGAAGAAAACTCCTACCTCACAAAAAATAGTAGATGCCGTTAGTAGGATAGCTACTGCATTTGAGGGTACAACATATATAGTTAAGGAATTGAAAGATGATTCTCGCGGTCTCTAGTAGTCTCAAGACCCAATCAAAAAGTACCTAAAACTAATGCAATATAGTGCACTAACCCTAGGATCGTTCTCTTATCAAGGAGCCTTTGTTTTAAATCCCTAAGTTAAACTAAGTGTTAAAAGAAAATGTTTAAATGGAGGTTTTTTATAAAATGATTTTCTAAACTAATTCAAATGCAATAAATTTAAACTAAAGAATTCTTTTAGATTTTCAGGAATAGTGAATGCCCTTGGTAATAGAGATGTGACCTTCCTTGCTCAAAAATAATCATGGGAGTTATAAATTCATTAAACCTTTAGTAAAACCTCAAGATAACACTCAAGTCCAATATTTTCAATCGATAATAGCTCCTACGAACATAGTTAACTATTACTTATTGAGGTATTGTTAAAAACCGTTTAATGCACAATTAAAATCGGAATAATGCAATATAAGTCTTCTCATAATGAAATGCTAAACAGTCATTCAAAGCACCAAATAATCATAATGCATAGTCCAAAAATTAAATTAATGCTATTAAGAAATTAAAAACCAATATTTGTTTCATAATGCATAGTCCAAAAATTAATTATGAAAATCAATCCACACAGAGATAAATAAACATCCATCTCAGTTCCAAAATCATATACAATCATCCCTAAAACTAGGAAATCCAAATACATAATTTTAGACTAATGAAAGGATAAAAAAACTCCCCTATGTAAATCTGTGAGCTCTGGTCAACAATTCCATTACCAAGAAGCAAAGAGAAATTAGCCACACATTGTTTGTGATTCAACTCCAAGGAATTCCATATGCAACGTCATAACAGCACTCAGAAAAAAAGGGATGAAATCTGGAATCAAAATGGTGAGCGACGTCTCTGGTCTCCAAGTCTCCAGGAGCTATGTGCATCTCTGCGAGAGGAACGGAAGCTGCGGCTGATCCCTCTTATCCCTGCATGCGTCGTGACTTTGTAGAGAGAGCAATGGATGGCGTGAATGTGGTCCTCCTTGCTCGTGAAGGTCTGCAAGTCTCGTCTCTCACAAGGAATAGAAGCTGGGAGTGAATGGATGAATGGGAGATGGAATCTCGGCTGATTGTGGCTGAGAGAAATGGTGGTCGAGTGGCTGAGGAGGTAGAGAATGAAGATGGAATGAAGGATGGAATGGTGGTCGCTGGAATGGAATGGTGGCGTGGTCGCGTGATGGTCAGGAGTGAAGCTGGGAAGAATGGATTAGGCTGAAGCTTGGAGAAGAGATGAGGGCTCGGTGCTCTCTGAAGGTCGCCGTGTGGAATGTATATATAGGTGTGGGTTCTTATCTTTTTCTCCTGATATCCAGGAATCTCTCTATCTTTTCCCTAGATTGGCACTATCCAGTTGAAAATATCCTTCTGTTGTGATGCTGATGAATGGAATTATATGATGAAATCGTGGCCCCCCTTTTTTCGTCTTCTAGTGGCGTTAATTAAGGAATATTGATGGCGACGCTGTGCTTTCTCCGCTGCGTGTGTATATGAATTAATAATGAATGAGGGTTCAGCTTGCTTCATGGGCCAAGCCCATCTCTCTCTCTTTTCAGGCCCTTTTTTAAAAAATAATAAGATTCTTCCATGTACTTACAATGTACAAATTAAACACCAAATAATATCAAAAGCCCAAGGAATCAATTGAATAAATAAATTATCAATTCGAAACTATTTGCCCTTATTTTGATTTAATTCAATACAAACTTTCTTATTCTAAATTGGTGCTTAATCTTGTAATTTAGTCCAGGAAACGTGTCAAAAATCTCTCAATTATCTATGAAAAAGTGTGTGAAAATATAGTTCGATCAAAAGATCAAGCTCAAGAGAAGCAAGATACCATCCGCTGCTGAGCTTTTTGTTGGGATTTTAGAACGTACATGCAGCGGAATTTAAAATTTTCTAATCCCAAATACGGATCTGTCAAGGGCTTTAGATCGAGGAGATGAAGGCGTACTTTTGCGTTTCGAGATCGTCCCTTCCTTTGCATTTGGATCTCTTCTGATTCCACAACCTTCCGCGCTCTTGCTTCCGATCACAAGGAGCCGACGTTCTTTAGATTGCCTCCCTCTATCGGTATCCACGCGAACAATCTCCAACAATGGCAGCATGCTAGCGCCTCTTCGTTTCACTCTCTCTTTAGGGTTTCGTGGCTCAAGAGCAAATTCAAATTCAGAATGGGATGCCACTACTCTTCACGAGCACTCATTTATAAAGCTCATGGAGTGTATCATAATTCACGATTAATCTTTTATTAATCTTGAAAATCCGAATTTGAATTTCAAAATCAATCTTATCAATCTTGAAATTTTGAAATCCAAATGATATCTCAGATTAATCTTTATTAATCTTGAAATTTGAATTTCAAAACGATATTAAAAATCTAATTTTAATCTTGAAATTCAAATTTCAAAAAGATATTCAAGATCTAATCTAAAAATTTGAATTTCAAAAGATATTCAAGATCTAATCTTGCAATTCAAAATTTTAAAAGATATTCAAGATCTAATCTTGAAATTCGAATTTCAAAAGGATATTCAAGATCTAATCTTGCAATTCCAATATTCAAAATCTAATCTTGAAATTCGAAATTCAAAAAGGATATTTAAGATCCAATCTTGAAATTTGAAATTCAAAATGTGAAATTCGAATTTTGCAGTCTTAATTTGGATTAAATTGATCTGATCAAATCATATCCATTTAATTAATCCAAATATTAAGCCAACGAATTTAATTTATCTTTATAAATTAAATTAATGCTAGTTATTTAATTTATCAAATAAATTAAATATTAAACTAACACACACAAATATTTTTTTTTGATACAAACGAAAATAAAACAAAAGACAAAACTGTAATATCCCAAATTTCGTGAACGGAAGCAAAGGCTAAACTGATAAATTATGAAAGGGTTTAAGACCCATAGAAAAGAAAAATAGAAAGGAAAATGCCTAAATAAGAAAGAGGATAATCAATTAAGTCCCTAGCCTTGAGAATTCCAACTAAGAATGACCCAAGGGCAAAATGGTCATTTGGCCTAAATGACAAGGGTAAAATGGTCATTTTGACTAAAAAGGCCAAGGAAGTAAAATGTCATCAAATAATAAAGACATTTTGATAATTTGATCAAAAGTCAACAAAAAGACAAAGTTGACCAAAAAGTCAAAGTTGACAAAAAATATCAAAAGTCAACCAAGGGTAAAGTTGGAATTAAGAAAGAGTAGAAAATGTGATGACATTTTGGTGATTATGGCAAAAGTAATAAATGTAGTGGCATTTTTGTAATTATGAGGAAAGTAAGATAAGTTGTGGCATTTTCGTAATTAAAAGATTTTGGAGTTAAGGAGGACTGAGAAATAATTATTTGAGGTAGCAGGAGTCCTCAAATGTCAGAGACCCAAAATGAGAAAAGTTTAGTTAGGTCCTAAAATAATTAATAAAATTATTACCCGGTATTCGGTGCAGGCAGTTTCGTTGCACGGAGAACAGCAGTGCCCGAAAAACCCGAAAAAGTATTTTCTTAGAAAATTAATTATGGAAAATCTAGGAAGAATATTGAGGAACAGAAAAGAGCTTGAGAATCAAGGAAAAATATAGAATTTTTCCATGTCCTTAAGTCAAATTGGCCGCCGGAAGCCCGTTTTACGGTGTTGCACGCAAATCGAGGAATCCTGATGAGTTACGAGGGAAACCCGGAGATGCTATGGACTAAGACATGATGCCATCTAGGCAAGGAGGCCTATGGAATGGCGCCATATGAAAGATAAAGTCTCCGGAAAAGTAAAAGGGTAGTTACTTGCGTAAAGGGTACTTTACGGAAATGCGTGCCACCAGATCATGTAACTGGACCGAGCAAGGGCCCAACCAACAAAATCTGACGCCTAGGGGGTCTGAAAAGTCACTTTTTCAGCTAGGATGAGACAAGGAGATGTGGCTCAATGTGGATCAAGCATTTTGCTACTTGGTCCCCAAGAATCAATCTAAGCCACACAAGTTTCAAGAGGCTTTTCACATAAACTAACTCTCCTCTCTCTTCTCTCAAATTTCTGCCACCTCTCTCCCTCCATTTGGTCAGATTTTTCTC
>JANTPZ010113214.1:0-11189 GCA_025593235.1 Vachellia pachyceras | reverse complement strand
TTGGCAATGCCAAAGGTGCTCCCACCTCAGGCTCTCTGAAAATGCTCGGGCATGAAATCACTACCTTGAAATCTCTCCCTCCTCCAAGGCTTTTATCTCCAGCTTCTGCGCGACCCATTTCTTGTTAGATTCTTTTTTATTTTAGCATTGTCGCTAGGGCTCTGTTTCCTGTGATGGGTTTGATCGATCTCAACACTACTGAGGTCGACGAAACACCGTCGTCCGGTTCCTCTGCTTCATTGTCTTCTCATTCCGGCGTTACCATTTCCGCCTCCACTTGTCCTACTCCTTCCTCCGTGTGCTTGGAGCTATGGCACGCCTGTGCGGGTCCAATGATCTCGTTACCCAAAAAAGGAAGCATCGTGGTTTACTTCCCACAGGGCCACCTTGAGCAGCAGGCTCAGGGTTTTCCGGTTTCTGCTTACAATATCCCACCCCATGTGTTCTGTCGCGTTGCAGATGTTAAGCTCCATGTGAGTATTCCACGTTTCTTTTCCGCTTCTTCTACTTGCTTATTCAGAATTTGATTTCATTCTGCAGGTAAAATGTAGGGTTTCTGTTACTTCGCATGGAAAATTGATGTTTAAAGAACTGTAAATTGTTTTTGTTTCTGTTTTATACACTGTTCTGTGCTGGAGTAGCAGATTGAAAAATATCTTCTGCTACTTCTTTCTTCTTTTCATTAATATTTCACAGCACACTAGCCATGTAGAAGGTAATCAGACTATGGTTTATATTCTATCTTACGTGAAATGCGGGTGCTTTTTTTCTGTGCAGGCGGAGGAAGGTATAGATGAGGTGTACTGTCAGGTGTCGCTGGTTCCTGAAAGTGAGGTGCGCCATCTTTACTGAAGTTGTTTGATTTGTTTGGGTTTTTGGGGGAGATACAGAAAAGGAAAGAAAACGAGGAATCTTAACTTGTTAATCGTGAATTCGTGAGTGCTTAGTCTTCGAAATCAAATGATGTTGGCTAAAGAGACCGTTTGTAATGCTATGATAGAGTATTGTGTCATAGTGAAAGTTATATTTATAGGAGTAGATACTATCCAGGTCCTATACATAATAGCCTCGTCCTCTGTCCCTGTTTTTGGTCCGTCAACAACCTCTCTAGAGGAAGAAGTGAAAATATAAGCGGCAAATTACGGTAGGAGAGAAAGACTATTGAATAGATACTTGTTAATAGAGTTCATTCTGTGGTTGATTTAAAATTTGCATAAACTTTATCATTGTGATAGCAAGCTGAAAGAAGATTTCGGGAAGGTGAAATCGAGGCTGGCATTGAAGATGACGATGCTGCAGCTGCAGTGAAGTCTATAACACCACACATGTTCTGCAAGACGCTGACGGCTTCAGATACTAGCACCCATGGTGGATTCTCTGTGCCTAGGCGAGCAGCTGAAGATTGCTTTCCACCGCTGGTAATTATGATTTATGATGTCTTTCTTCCCCTCGGGTCAGTGTGACCCTGTTCTAGTGTTTTGTGGCCATTTATAATTTTACTTGTTCTTTCATATGCAGAAGTTGAGTCAGATCATGCTAATGACAAATCAATGTTTTGAAATATGGTGGCTTAACCATATGTTTAAAGTTTGTGCATGTATTCATTCCAAAATAAATAAATAAATAAAGCTTGTGCATGTAGCCAGAATTGTATACATCTTTCTAGATGCATGCTTAATTAGATCTTTCATAGTAATTTTTGGTGAACTTTTATTTCAGGATTACAATCAACAGCGTCCTTCGCAAGAGCTTGTGGCAAAGGATCTACATGGCCTGGAGTGGAAATTCAGGCATATTTACAGGGGTATATCACTTGTGTCTGTTATGTTTTATCATTCTTATTATGTTTATGTTATGTCTGTAATTGCTGAAAATATTTCCTGATCTGGTTTCTGTTTTGGATCTTTGAATACATGAGCAGGACAGCCTCGCAGGCATTTGCTTACAACTGGCTGGAGTGCATTTGTAAACAAGAAGAAGCTCGTGTCTGGAGATGCTGTGCTGTTTCTGAGGTGTGAAGAGTTGAATTCCACCAAACATATGAGTGGTTTTCCCAATCATTCATAACATTTTGAATTTTGTGCCAGGGGTGAGGATGGAGTTCTGAGATTAGGCATTCGGAGGGCATCTCAGTTGAAATGTGGTGGTAACTTTTCAGTTCCATCAGGCCTGCATCTTAATCCCAGCAGTTTCATGGATGTGGTTAATGCAATATCTACAAGATGTGCCTTTAGTGTTTGCTATAATCCAAGGTATTTTTCTGCTTCCTTTGCTTTTCTTCAGTTAATGAGAATAGGATCCTATTTTGTAGAATGTTATGCTGGTTAATATACTGCACTTCAGAAGGATATTCCCCTATATTATTCAAGATTTGCCCAACTCATCTTGACTCTTTTCTTGTTTGTCAGTTGTTGCTTCTTTTGTTATATAGTTCTGCCAGAGTTTTAGATGTTTCCAATGATGCTTAGCGATGGCTGCCAACCTTGTCACTTTTATTACCGAGTCAACCTGCTGAAACATTGATTTGCTAGTCAATCAACATACAATCCCCAATCCAGCCGGTTATGCTCACACTGGAATTTAGGGCTTCTTGTCTGTGTTTATGAACACTGATCAAACCATGCGGTTTGATATGTGTGTGTGTTCTCGTTCAGGCCTTCATTAGCATTGTGGTCCACGAACTATTTCTCTCGTGCTTTTATTTGTTCCCAACCTTGCTTTGTATTTAGTGTCTTCCATATAATATTTGTTTGTTTGACTGTAGGGCTAACTCATCAGAATTCATAGTTCCACTCAACAAATTTTTGAAAAGCCTTGATCAATTTTACTTGGTTGGAATGAGGTTTAGGATGCGTTTTGAAACTGAAGATGCTGCAGAACGAAGGTTTGTCTTGCATGTGCTTGCAGTATGTAGATATTGTATTATTAGAGAATCTCAGATACATTTCTTTTTCGCAGATGCACGGGATTAGTTATTGGAATCAGTGATGCAGATCCTGTTAGATGGCCCGGATCTAAATGGAGATGCCTTATGGTATGGTTTTGGGATCATTTTTTTTTTAACTTTCAATGTTGTTTCGATCTACGTGTGAGATTACTTTGTTACATTACTGGGTTAGATTTTGTACAGAGTTTGAATTTGTAAGCCTGAAGGATCACTTTGGCTTCTGGAACCACCAATGGTCTTGTGAGCCTGAAGGATCACTTTGGCTTCTGGAAACACCAAGGGTCTTGTGTTTGGTTAATGCCAATAGTTTTATCTTGGCTCTTAATTGCAATTGGCTGGAGTATGGTATTTTTTCTGTTACATAACCTTTAAATGGATCTTAATATGCTTCATTCCTGTGTTAAGGTTTAAACAAGGCTTTTATGGGTTGTACTGGCCGTTATGTTTTTCGTACTTTAAATTACTGTATTTCATTCCTTATTTGTGGAAGGAGGTTGGGTAAAATATCTAATAACAAGGCTTCTGAAAATGGCTTTTGACATTGATTTTTGACAAGTGAATATACCAATTACCTGAATTTAATAAAATTGGCTAGGATTCCAATTTCAGTCAAGATGACTGTTGTTCCGTTGTGTAAAATGTCTAATAACAAGATTCTGAAAATGGCTTGTTTGTTAATGGATGTTTCCCACTTTTGCAGGTAAGGTGGGAGGACATGGAAGCCAATAGGCATAATAGGGTTTCCCCATGGGAAATTGAGCCATCTGGGTCTGCTTCCAGCCCCAACAACTTCAATGCAGCTGGTTTAAAGAGGACCAGGATTGGTTTGCCTTCTTCAAAACAAGAATTTCCAACTCCAAGTTAGTCTGTTGGGAATTACCGGAGGTTTTAGTTTTTGTGTTATCCTAACACTTGCAATTTTCTGATGCTTTTATATTCTACTGTTAGATGGGATTGCAACTTTGGACTTGGAACCCTTGAGGTTCCAGAAGGTCTTGCAAGGTCAAGAAATTTTGGGTGTTAATATTCCTCTTGAGGGTATTAGTGCTCAGAGCCACCCCTTTTCTGAAATTAGGAGGCGCTATCCTGGTTCAAGTTTTTCTGGGATTGCTGCTACAGGAAATAATTTCAGAATTTCTCAAGCGCACTCTGATGCTTCGTGCAATGGCATAGGCTACAGCGAATCTTTTCGATTCCAGAAGGTCTTGCAAGGTCAAGAAATACTTCCAAGCCAACCATACGGAAGAGCTTTTTCTGGTACTGTGGTTCAAGGAAATGGTCGCAATGGAATTTTTGACGGTTGTCAAATACCGGCTTCGAGAAATGGATGGACTGTATCAGTACAAGATAATTCTACAAATTTACATCCTTCTGTTCCATCCGGGCAAGTGTCATCTCCATCATCTGTTTTCATGTTTCAGCAAGCAGTAAATCCCACTCCCAACTGTGACTACAATAATAATAGCATTACAAATCAGAGGATGGAGGGTAATATGCAACATCATGCTTCTGAAATCAGAGGTTTGAAATTTAAATCGCTATCTTCTTATGAACCTGGTGTCTGTGGGCAAACTCAGGGAAGAACTAGATCTATTGGCATGTGGGAGCATGATCAAATGGACACTTCACCATTTCACGATTCTGTATCGCCTCGAAGAGACGGTCAAGAGCTGATTTCCTCCTATAAAAGTAGCTGCAGACTCTTTGGTTTTTCATTGACTCAGGAAAATCACATTGCAAATTGCAAATGAAGAAGCTATCTGCTGAACACCCCTTCCATGGAATTCACTTGGAGGCAAGAGGTAGTGAGAGGCAATTGTATTAGAAGTAAAGCTACTTTATTCAGTCAGAAAGTTTTCCCTTTACGGCGAAAAGAAACCCGATAGTTGATGTGATGTAACGCTGATATTTGATTTGAGTAATGTAGTTAACTTATGCTGAATAGAACTCGGAGGGTTTGTAGCCGTATTTTGTGAAAGAACTTGTGATATTATAAATGACGACTGCAACTGAGGTATTATAAGTTGCAGATGAGGACGAAGTTTTTGAATTAAAGTTAGTGTATCGTATTCATTTCCCACGTTGTGCGGTCTCAGATTCCCATCCATTGATGAACTCTCATGGACAAGGCACAGTCCAGTGACTTGTTTTCTTCGGGAAAATGTAGCACTAGAAATCATGAAGCAAAGATTACAAGCTTACAAGGCCAATCTAGTCTCGAGATGCACTTCACAATATTTTTGGTGGATCTTTATCTTTGTTTAGACTGGTGACTAATTTTCCTCACAAGTCAGTGGTTTTGGTGATGATACTGCAACATAATAAAATCCTTAATATTAATTATAAATTATGAATAGAGATAAAATGAGGGAGATGCTTGTCATGGATTGCCACCTCTAGTGGGCTTGTGTTTTCCCAGTTTGAGGCTGGTTTATAATCCACGTTGTTATCTCCTCCCCCAAAAGAGGACAAAAAAAATATGGTTGTCATCTGTGTGTTTTTGGACTATAATCATGTGGGATTGTAGGGCTTTTAGTGAACAGTAGTATTAGGTTATGCTTAAATCCCATATGGGTTTGGAAAAGCCCGGAGAAAATCACAGAATACCAGCAGTTTTTTAGCCAAAGATAAATATCGTTCTATTGAAGTTAATCTTGTTTAAGATACTATGAAACGGAAGAGCGGTGATGAAAGCAACAAAACAGAGGATGAATGATGATGATAATGTAATGGGAATAATGGGACAGTTTCATTCCATGCCAAAAGATCAATGATGCAGTGGAAGTTGCATATTTCTATTTTAAAGAGATTGTTCGTCTTTTTGGCATTTTCAAAACTATTACCTATGATTGTGATGTTAAGTTTCTTAGCCACTTTTGGAGGATACTATGGAAAAAGTTGGGAACCAAGCTCCAATTTAGCAGTTCCAGTCATCCCCGGACGGACAAATTGAAGCTATTAATAGGGTCATTACAACCTTCTTCGTAGCTTTGTGGGAAAGAATTTGAAGCAGCGGGATCTCATACTTGCACAAGTGGAATTTTCTAATAATTCTATCAACCAAGCAACCGCGAAGTGTCCGTTTCAAGTTGTGTACGACACCCAACCCTATCGATCCTTAGACTTAACACCCTCACCTGATAAGCAGTACTATAGCTCTGATACAGATCAACGGGTCAAAGATATCAAGAAGTTACGTGAACAAGTTCGTGAAATGATCCACAAACAGAACTCTAGACTCAAGATGCAGTGAGACAAGCATAGGAGGTAGCAGATCTTTAATGTGGAAGACTTGGTTTGGATCCGTCTGAGGAGAGAGCGCTTTCCTAAACAACCGAACGCCAAGTTGTCTTCTCGAACTGACAATCCATTCAAGATTGTGCAAAGGATCACCAATAATGCATACAAGGTCGAGCTACTAGGTGCATATGGCATGTCTGCCACATTTAGTGTTGCTGATTTGTCACCCTATCTTGATAATGATGGCGAAATTGACTCAAGGGCAAGTCCTATCCAACCTGGGGAGGATGAAATGGAAGAGCAGTGATGACAACAACAAAACGGAGCATGAATGGACGAATGATGATGACAGTGTAATGTGAATCATGGGTCAGTTTCTTTTTGACCAATAATGCACAATAACTACTTGTACCCTCTCATTAAAATGTGTTATTTCATTGTCTGGATAGGAGGCCATTTGCGTTGTAAGAGACACAAAAGAGAATAGAAATCTTGAAAGCAATAGAAGAGTTCTAGAGAGAATTCTTTGGTTCTATACCACACTATCTGATAAATGAGAGCATATTTTCCAACAGTGATTGCCATATTAGTTTATTACATTACAAGAGATTGACTACATCTTGGTAGCAGTAGTTTTTATCCGCACATGTGTATCCCTTTAACAACTATAATTCGCCCCACTTGGTGCCTATTCCACTTTTTAGAGCCTTAGTTATGTGGTGGCAGAAAAATTCAATCTTTCTTTTTATATTTGACGTTGATTCATGTATTTTAGTATAGGACCCGTATGATCTAATTTTGTACTCAAACCATCATACATGGATCATGATGTCAGTCTGATTTTTTTATGAGAGTTTGTTTAGGTCGTTTAGGCCCCTTGCTGAAATATTGGGTCATAATTATTACTTCTTTGCCATAACTCATGCAGCAATTATACCATCTATAGAGGGTTTGAATTGACAATTGCCCTCTTTTAAAGCTTTGAGAGAGGTGTTTGGTGTCATTTGAACCATAAAGTCCTGGCCTATTGTTATGAATTTACGACGGTGGTAGGAAGGAAAACTATGAGCATAAAACCCATTACATAAACGTGCAAGTAAGCCATTTTTATGTCAAAAGGAGAAGTTAGGTTCTATGTGAATTAATTTGGGACTTTGCTTACAACATATAAAATCGCGGTTTCAAATAAATTCCACCACTGATGTGAGAATTATGTAAGTGGGTTATTTATAAATACATATGTAAATACTATTTGAACCCAAAGGCATGATCCCACTGTTCAACCCAACTAAACCTGATTCTCTCCAAGACTGTTGTGATCTTCTCTCAATTGCTGTATTGAAATATTATAATTAAGGTAATAAAACTCAATGCTTACCTTAAAGATCTAGAAAAAAAATAGTTGCTTTAATTGAACATATTACGAATGGGCGTATCACTAAAAATCAATTACAGGGGATGCACGTTTTGTTGTAACGGGTCACTGCAAATAATATCTCATATTTAATTAATCTCATGACATTACTTGCTTACGCAAGAAGATTAATTGCTTGATTTATTAAAATTGACTCAATAATCCCTCTAGCGATAATTAATTAAATATGAAGGGTCTTGCGTCATTTTCTACGTCATGAAACCTTGATTGAATGAAGTACACTAAATTATTTAGGTAATGCCATTTGGTACCCTCCCTAATAAAATAAATAAATAAATAAATGGTGAGACCATATTCTAAGTCAAGATTAGATGACAAAAATATATTTTTAAATTAAAAGTTTCTGCAATGCTGATGTGTTCCCAAAAAGAACTGCCCATCATGAAGTGCGTTTCATGGTTATCCCACTTCCTTTTTTAAATTGCTGGATATTAATCTTTACATATGATCATATTTATTATTACCAACGAAAAATGGAATTTAATTAATTAACTTGATAAATGTGGTCCCTTTTGTACTTTCCTTATGGAAACGAAATGGAATTAAGGAAGCTGCATGTTTTTGCTTTCACACGGATGAAAGAGATTGAAAACAGAAGACAACACACGACAAGTAATGCATATGTTGTGGGGTTTAAAATTTTCATTTAAAAAATTATTTATTTTTATCATCCATTTCCCATTCCTACCAAAATCGACTTTTATTTGTACTAAAAAATTTGATGACGAAACATTCAAAATTTATTATGATAGTTGATTTTTTCCCTTCACAAGTTTAGAAAATTCAAACTCCTTATATGCTGAATTGAAATAAATAAATAGAATAAAACTCTGGTAAGTTACTTGCCGTGAATAAAGCTACCTGCAGTGAATTTTATATTTTTACTTTGATATTTTTTGGCATGTATTTTATACTGAAATTAATTATATTAATCCATTATCCACTAAGGGTATCTGTTAGAACTTTATTTGGTTGGTAATTATAGTCAAAAAGGTTTCTGGGTTAAACATAATCATGATGTTCCAAATCATTCTATGGTTCTTCACTTCTTTGTAGACACACACACACACACACACACACACACTCATATCCTCTAATATTTAATGCTGGACAGCCGTGATGTATGATGAACCTGTTAACTAATCCAAAACTCCAATTTTCTTGTGCTCATAAAGAGTAAATCATTTAATTTATTGGTAGTGACAATTTCCTAAATTTGACCAAAACCTAGTACGAGTCAGAGGGAGAGGAAAATATTCTAAATTTGATTTGTGTCATTCAGATTTCATAGCAAATAATAGCCATGCCTTCCCATTCATCTGGGATTTCTTATTTCATTCCTTATGTGTCATAAAATGGAGGTCGTTTTAATCAATATAAGTATAATCTGAAGAAATAAATGCAACATGTTTATATTGATACAAAAAAACTGTTGAAAGAATTGTCAATTACAGAATTCATTCTGTAATAGTACATGAAATTTGTTTAAAGATTTGGGTTTAACTTTGCTCCAGCCTTCACCACGTGCAAATTATCATTAAGTGTAATGCAGAGAATAAAAGACGTTTGTATATAGTTACACATAAAAGTGAATTGCACATACAAAGATAAAAATGGGTTATACCCATTCAAAGACTTGTGTCATTTCACACATTTAGACTATATTTCGTACAATGAGGGATTTTTTTAGCAATTATCCATGTTTATATCTATTATTGAGACAAAAATTATTTTAAAAAAAAATTCAATCTATTTGTGTAAATTTGGCGATGTTTCGTTGGGGAAGTGATATCCCTGCGTTTATGAAATGGACGCAACAATGGTAAGAGAAACACAAGGAATTTTCTCAGCAAATTACTATTACGTACGTATCCTTGCTTTTTGAATCTTAACAAACTCGTTGAAATATTGTACACACGATGTTTCAGTTACCAACCAAATTGAAGCTTCCTTCTCAAGTTCCAATTTTGAATATTTTTCCACCAACTTCTTGTTGTTCCATCTTTTCTGGTATTACCATTTCAACGTTACTTCACGTTTGTGCGTACCAAGTTAATTAATTCTCAAATAATCTTAAATGGCTACTTTTTTTTTTGGATATTACAAGGGAGGAAGTCCTCAAAGCATTCTAACCAGCAGCGGTGTGACCAGGGTACTCAGACTCTATCAAATAGAAAAGCGCAGAGGATGGAACCGATAAATGATGTAAACCAGCAGGCTCCGACTTCGGTGGAATCTGTTTCGAGGGTCAAGCGCCTCTCACCGTGACCCCATGCTAGTTTGAGGGCTAAGACGGCTGCATATAACTTCTCTGTTACCCGTACTGTAAATATTGTGTGTGGATGAATTAAATGAAGGTTTCCATTTTACTTGAAATTGTGGGGATTCAAGTGAATATACAATAATATGATTTTAGATTAATAAATGAGTTAAGAGGATAAGCATGTTTACCTACGACAAAGAGTCACAGGAGATAAATTTGGTAATTTTCTCTACCCATTTGTACACAGGTTAAATATAAACTGAACAAATTTTACTGGAGATTTTTTAAAAAAATCCAGAAGTAATTTGTACATAATATGACTTACTAGAAATGCCATTATAAAAATGAAAATGTGAGAGAATTTTAAATTCATGCACGAATTTCTCCTCATTACTTTACTAGCTTTTAACCGAATATTATGACGGCTTTCAATTGCTAAAATAAACTGATTCCATTTATGGCTTTTAACATTCAAAAACCGAAAATTTATTGTCATTATAGGTTGCCCAATATGTTCATATGTATGAGGTCTATACAAGTGCTTCAAGTGAGAAGTTTAAAGAATATAAGCTTTGTACTCCTCTCATCTTCTTCTCGTATTCTCTTCTGCCTGAGTTCTATTATATTTTCCATAGTTCTATCTTCCTATATTCTTATAAGAAGAATCCGTTTAATCATGGGGAGTGTCACAACATACTTTGCCAGTAATCATGAAATAGCTTTTAAATACAACTCAAATTAAATATTTATTTGAAGATGTTGCTGCTAACAGTGGCGGAGCCACGTTGGGGTGAGGGTGGGCAATTGCCCCCCTCAATTTTTCGGGGTATATGTAAATACTTGTTAGATTTTTATTTTGCACCCACTGATTTTTTAATATTTGAACCCACTCAAATTATTTACACTTGTAAACTTGTTGTCATTGTCTGAAAATAAAAAATTGCCCCCACTGGTCCAGGATCCTGGCTCCGTCACTGGCTGCTAACAATACGAGAATAAAATATAGAGAAGAGTGGAACATCCACTTAATTATTTCAAAAGCTACGGGCTGCATACAGCAAGCCGCACATTGGCGTCGCGCGTAATGTCGACACACCCAATTCCTTGCTGTTGAGTAAAAGCTCCATCAATATTTATTTTCCTCCAGGCAAGAGGCGGTGGCGTCCACTTTGCTGATCTATCCAGCGTGTGGTGGCTGTTCAGATATGTACCGGCCAACCTTTGTTGAGCCATCAGGAGAGTTTCTGAGATTGCTGTGACTTGCAGTTTTGGTAGTGCTGAAATTCCCAAATCTCAGAGTCATG
>JANTPZ010113213.1:0-15882 GCA_025593235.1 Vachellia pachyceras | reverse complement strand
CAACTAGAACCAGAGTCAAGTACAGGAAGTCTGCAGTGCAAGCTAATTGACTTATCGGTCTGACGAGAACCAGGAATGAAGAACTGAAATATAACTGTCAAACAAGCACCAAGTGGAGCAATCCCATAGAAAGCACAATCTGGTTTAGTCAAGTGACACTGAAGGCTCTTGGCAAAGTGCTTCACACTCACTTGCACAGATTGAGCATCTCCTCTGGCAACGGACCGGGATGACCGACTCTGAGCACTCAGATTTTGATCTTCAGAAGGGGCGTCTGCTTTCTCCCCAATGACCAACAATTTCCGGAACTCAGCACCGAGAGTGATCAGTGTTGTTGAAACCTGTATGTGCAAATCCCCATACTTGGTTATGGAGACACTAAGCACATCACCCACCTGCTTCAACCTATCCACAAAGTTCTGCAATTGGTTCAAATCCGGCACCTGAACTAGAGTTTGAGGCAGGTCTTGGGCCATATCCAAAGCACTTTGAAGTTCAAGAACTTGAGCTCTTGATAATGGCTTTGAAATTGGGATGTCCTGAATAACTGCAGATTTATAACCTTTGGTTTCAAAGGTAAGAAAAGGCATAGGTTGGGTACAATTTGGAGGTAGCTTTTTCACCAATTTAATTTGGAGACGATTATCAGTAGCTCCACTGCCGCCAAGTTCAGAACAAATGCTCACGCTGCTACGAACCGCACGTTGGAGAAGAGTGACATCTATGGTAAAAGCAATGCGATCTTCGTTCTGGCTGGAGATGCGATAGTCATCGAAAAGGGCTTCTTTGCGAAATTGAGCAATAGATTGAATACCGTCGCCATTAAGGAGGTTGTGAAGGAACATGGCATGATCTCTTGTGAGGTAGAGGTGACATATCTTCCCCATCTTCTCTAGTGCTGGCAGGAACCTCTTCTCCAAAAGAGCCACTCCATTATCCGTGAGAAAAGCCTTGAACTTCATCCTAGAGAAAACAACTACAGATAGATTACATTCTCTGTCAAGTGTCAATCCTTCATAATATAAATAACACCGTTGAAGAACACAAATCCCGTTCCAATTTCAAAATAAAGAACGTGACTATCGATAAAAATAAAATTCGATTAGAATAATATACGAGTAGAAGTTCTTCTCGTAACTGTAACTGTTCAGCAGCTCAGAAGATGCAAGGGAGAATTAAAATGAATTCCACAAAATGGCGCGAAAATTCTTTTTTATTCCGTAGTGCATCAACGCAAATCAATGGAATCCTCGTTTTTAAACTAGAAGAAAACAGCAAACTACTGACCAAAATTTCTCAGAATACAAAACGAACTCGAACATTGAATCGCCTGAAAAAGCATACCTTGGTATAGAAAGAGACGGGGGCTTCTTCGCCAGGAACAAGAAAGTCTAAAGCGCGCCAACGCTCTGTCAAAATGTGTAGCGTCTAGTGAAGTGCGCTTCGCAATTTTCTACCCACCCAAAAAAAAAAACAGAGAGAGAGACAGAGGGAGAGGAAGGACACCAACTTGAATTTTAATTTTTTTTTAATTACATGTTTATTTCAAAATTTCCATCACAGCCGAAAACTTGTAAACAATTATGTGTGTGTTTGGGAATCTGTTGAAAAAAAAGGAGTTCACAGCTTCCGAAGTGATTTTATGAATTTCGAAATGATTTTACATATTTCAAGATTGTTTTTACAGATTTTAAGATTATTTTGTTTTGCCTTGTGTATACTGTTTGGGAAACGGTATTCCCAAATAAGTACTATGGGTAAATTCAATATAGTTGACATATATAGAAAGGTAAAGGTGCAACTTTAACAATGAAGTTATGGTCAAGAAGCGTTTTATACCATAAAGTGTTTGAGAGTGTAAAAATGAACATAAATTTTTAAAACGGTGCATATTTGTCAACGCTAACGAAAATCCCAAAAAGTCTGCTAACCCCTTGCACCAACCATGCACACATGGCTTTTTTGGTGACATGCGAATGAATAGTAAATGACTTGGCCATACAGTTTCTAAGGACACGTACCCAATTTCCATCCATGGCTTCAAAACCTCCAACACTGTTCATTATTCAATGTCCAAGTCATTCCACTGTTCATTGTCATTCTCCAAGCTCTTGACCTTTCCCCAACGTTCTCACTGGTCCCATCCTTCCCGATCTACACTCCCTGGCCAACCTCGCTATTTTGAACCTGTCATTTAATCACTTGGAAGGCGAGATTCCTCCATAGCTCGCATTGTGCACCTATTTGAACATCATCGATCTCCACAACAATTCCCTCACCAGACCCATTCCTCAGCAATTGGGCCTTCTCATTCGCCTCTCTGCTTTCGACGTCTTGAACAATCGCCTCCTCAGTCCGATTCCGGCGTCGTTAGCGAACCATAGTGGCAACCTGCCAAGATTCAACGCCTCTCCAGTCCGGTTTTCATTTTTTGACCTCTGAATTGTGTACTGGTTTTTATAAACGACGATCAATATAGTTCGAAATTCAGAATATATAGTAGTAAACAATGTGGATTCTTACCGAAAGCTTCTTCTGACACATGTTTCAAAGGCGACGGAGAAATTTGCATTTCTTCAAGGAAACATTTAGTTGTTCTTGCAAAATGGGAAGGCGTTTCTAAGAGAGAGAGAGAGAGAGGATACAATGCGGCAATTTGCAAGACCAGGTGGGATTCCTCCAGTGGGTTCACCGCCGATAACTACGAGTTCATCGACGTGCTCTAGTCTATTAGACATCGTGGTAGAACAACAGGTACTTTGTTGAAATTGATTTCGCCGCCTAGTTCGAGGTTGCGCGGCCGACGTGCAGCTATTCCGAGATTCTCTTCTCTCTGCTATTCGTCTTCGTCGGCACAGCGGAGAAGCTAAAACGCATCCTTCAGGCCATGTGTAACGTTGCAAATAGGTGACTTCGGAGCAAAGGACTGTCTGTGCTGCCGTGGAGGAAAAACCGGTATATGCAGTTTTCTTCGTTTTGCTTCTTTCTTGAATAAATCCTTGTCAGCTTTCTTACATAGACGGTCCTCCCCATCACTACCTCGTTATCTTGGCCATGTGTACATGATTAACGGCTGTTTTGTGATAGCAGTTAGAGTTGTCAAATATGCACTATTTTTTAACTTTATGTGTATTTTTGCACCCTCGAACACTTTATGGTGTCAAACGCTCCTCGGCCATACCTCTATTACTAAACTTGCACCTTTGCCCTATACAGAAACTATACGTAGGATTTCATGCACAACAAATACTTATACTTGCATACTCCAGGTGACACTGACACACCATTCATATTTATAGAATCATAAACAATTAAGCATAATCCCATAAATATTTAAATACTATCATATTTAATATCACATATTTGATTTTATTAGCATTTATTTGATTTAATTTAACAATATCTTAATATTACGGATTTAATGTCATTTGATTAGTATTTATTTTAATTTGATTTGGTAATATCATTTTTATTTTATTTTCTTATCATTAGTTATAGGGTTTGAGTGAAATTATAAATAACATTCACATATCTCATTGTAAGCAACTATTTGATTTGAAGAAATAATACTCTTTTTGCCTCTGTGAATCTCTATGTGCTTTTTCTATGTTCTCTCTAATCTCTCTTCCTAAATATTCTTCCTTCCCCTTTTCTATCATGCATCACATACTCTCTTCAATGAAAATATTTCAATTACGCAATTATTTTTTTACAAACTTGATATATCATATATTTCTCTTGATTACCTCTGTAACACATCATAATAGACGCTTGCTAGACCCATAAAAAATAATAACTGAAATATTTTCATTTAATAAAATATAGATGGCATGTCACCTCTAGTGTATGTAAATATTTCTTTTCATACACAAAAAATACTAGTATTCAAATTCAAGTCATTCACACTAATTAAAATTTTTAAATATGAGCTTTTTTCCAATAAAAAACAATATTACTATTGTGTGTGTGTGATTATTTGTATTTATAATTAATTTAATATTTCCCAATTCCCATTCCGCAGAAGTACCACATTATTAGTAAAAATGAAAAGAGAAATTAATAAAATAAGAAGAAAGAAGCATATTAAATAATTTCCTTCTACATATACCTTTCAACTTAATGCCATATTAAATGATGGATCTTTTTTTTTCTTTTGATAAATAATAGAGCATTTAAACACGTTTAATAAATTTGGCCCCAAAAAACACGATTGATATTTATAAAAAAAACGAATAAACTTGTCGGTATTATGAGCCCAAAAAAGAAGAAAATTAATTGGTATGCATTATTAGGTGAAGACAAAATTGGAGGGGAAGAGATAAGAAAATGCATGAAAGTAACAAGCAAAGCATCTGACAAATATACATTTTCATTATTAGTTGGCAAAAAAGAAAAATCTTTATATTGCATGATCCTCTAAATTTACATGTTTAAGTTTCTTCAATATCTCATTGAATGCTTGCATAGCAGTCCTAAAACGGTCATGCGATTTACTACCTTCCTCCACAACCTGCACTAAACGTCTATATAAATAGTCATACCTATGAACTGGGTTATTAATATCGATACCACTTGATTTGTGATCAATAACATAACTTCGCTTCATATCTTTTCTCCATCTTGAGAGAATATACTGAGGTGGAATCTCTTCTATACCATTCTGGTTTAAGATACATAGCGCATGCCTACACAAGATTCCTTTCAAGTTGAACATACCACAAATGCAAAGGACCTCAATTTCTGACCATAATCTCTTGTAACTCTGATGTCCTTCAAATTGTTCCTCGATGACGTATGAGATCACCGGCCCATCCACATTTATCTGCCTGGTGCTTAAACAGGATAACATTCCTTTTATTTCAATTTCAAGCATTCTGAATAGCTCATCCGTGTACAGTTTTGAGACCTGTAACTCAAAGTAACTCCTTGGTTGTATCGTAAACATTCCTGCCAATAAGGTTTCCTTCACATAAGCTGGAACCCACCTTTTTCTATCGTCGTATAATGCTTGAAGCCACTCATGACCTCTAATTTCATATTGCCGCATCATGTCCTCCCAAGCTGCTTCAAATTCCTCAGTCCTCAGGGATTCATAAACTGCTCTACTAATTGCTTCTTTCACTGCCGCATATTCCAACAATCCCCCCCAGTTTTTCTGGAATTTTTCGCATGATATTGGGTAAGCAAAGACAGTGGCAAGATCTTGGGAAAACATTGGCAACCACTGTTTGCAAGAAGCTACATTGGTCGGTAATAATGACTTGCGGAGGGCGTCCTAAGATACATGTAATCCATGCCCTGAATAGCCATGTATATGATTCAATGGTTTCACCAGCAATCAATCCACAACCAAAAAGAATGGATTGTTTATGGTGATTTACTCCAAGAAATAGAACCAGAGGAACTTCATACTCGCTTGTCAAACATGTAGTATCAATTGCAACTACATCACCAAAATAATTGTATGCTACTCTGGACCTTTCATTGGCCCAAAACAAATTCCTTAAGCATCCCTTCTCATTGATATCCAAGACGTAGAAGCGCTTGTTTGGGAACTTCGTTCTCCCAACGGAGCACGCAAGCCGAAATAAAATCATCTAAAAATCTGTAAAAACTATCTCAAAATCCATAAAATGTTGGACATAAATTTATATCAGAGTGCAACGGAAGACTTACGTACCTCTTGCCATAACGTATAGACTTTGAGATTTGCTTGAACTCTTCTGAACGGGAATTTCTGGTACAGCGATGGACTGTCGAACACCGTCACCCTGTCAGGGAATTCGTGATTGAACAGATAACGATTTTGTTTTTCCGTATCCATTCTGAGTACTAGTCTCCTCTTTATATAGCCTCCCATCAAGACTCAAAAGGTTTCAACGACCAGACATAACCCTCTGAACGTAACTCTTTAAATAATGATGCGGGACACATCCGTTGATATATTTATATATAATATATTCAAATAAACAATATATAATATATAAATATAATAATATATATTTAATATATATAAATTTTCAACATAAAAACCATCTTGAAATTCGTAAAACCATCTAAAAATTCGTAAACTCCTTTCTCCCAACGGAGTTCCCAAACACACGAAGTTCGGATCTGTTAACTGCGAATGACTAAAGAAATTTAGAATTGCCTCTGCATCACCTTTATTTAGCTTCAATCGATTGGACCTTACAGCCTTGCTTTTGAGTTGTCCTTCAACATCTACACTTCCATTAGTCTCACCATCAACAATCATAGTTCGAAAAAGTCTAATTTTCTGAACTTCTTCAGTACTGTCGATTTGCAATGTTCTTTTGGCCCTCAAACCCATGCGCTTATGAGATTGGTAGAACTTTCCGCTAGTTGGGCTTATCAAGTGATTATGCTCAAGCTCCAATTCTATAATTCTCCATCTTTTGGAATCCATCAGCCTGAACTTTATCATTGCAGGACAACCAGTTCTTGTTTCAGGTCTTGGGCGATTCGCTTCACTTTTTTTTCTTGAAACCAGCACTACTGCAGCTGAGTTTTCCTCTGTACCGTTCCTTGCTCTTCCTATACCAAGTATTACTTACTCGAACCCCGAATCCTTGATCCTTGATCCTTGGCATAGCAATTGTAGAAATAGTATACATCCTCATAAGTCTCAAATTCCATCCCAACTGCTGGAGGAAGCGGGTTCTCCCCCTGGATTATGCCAGTTTGACTGACAAAATCTGCCATTTCACAATCCCCTTCAATCTCAAATCCATCAGCAGTGACGGACTTAGGACCCTGACTCAGGGGGTGCAAACTATTTTTTGAGGAGATAATTAAGACTTATTCTTAATATCTTCTGAAAAGAATTTGAGTAAAAATTCAGTGGGTTCAAAATTAGCAAATGAGTGGGTGCAAAATAAATCACATAGTACTAATATATACCTAATTTTCTGAAAGTCAGAGGGTGCGGTTGCACCTGCTGGGAACCACACAGGTCCGCCCCTGTCCATCAGCATCATCATCTACTACTGGCTCACTGTTGAGGGATACTTCTGCCATCTGTCAGACTCAACCAAGATGCTGTTAAAGAACAGCATAAATTTCAGAGTAAACAGATCTGGATAAAAATCAGCATATACGAGAATCAAACAACACAGTGCAGTCAATTATTACATTCCCATGAACTCCATTTTGGACAATAACCGTCAATTACACCTAAATCCATGAACAACAAATATCATTTAATTCAATGTCGCTTCTGCTTATGGGGAAAAATGTAATTGTCCAGTTATAAACATGGTTATAATTTTGGGATTCCTTCAGGTCATTTCTTCTCGGTGCCCTGCTGCATATGAAAGAGACTTCTCTACTGTGGTTTAATTGACAGAGGCACCAAGAGTAACAATATTCCTATGTTGTTTCAAGTTACACGCATGAGCCCTCATTGCACCTCGACTCTCGAGAGAGGATGTATTGTAAGTAATAAGCAAATATATCAGCATCCAACAATTTAAGTTAGAAGATATTTACTATACTTTTCTCCTTCAAAGGAAGCAAGAGAAGTGCACACGATAATGACCATATGTTTGTTGAAATACCATTTTTAAAAAGAGCGCGCACACCTCTACACCATCAGGGCTTCATCCATGACCACAAAGATCGAAGAAGGGAGAAAACCCAGAGCAAAAATTACTTACAGTAACATCTATATAATTATAATTATGAGCTCAGAATTCACTCATCACACCGTTCAAAGAAGAAAATTTGAGCTCGACGGGGGAAAAGGCTGCCAATTGACCGTTACCCAGTACAGATATCAAAAGATAAACAAACTGAACACTTTCTGCCTAAAATTGAGAAGCTAATCTACTAACTGAACCAAGTTTAGTCAAACTAGGAGAGAAAAAGTATGGGTCACGATATCCGAGGGAGAGAAAGACCTTACCACAATTCGACGATGGGAAAGACGTATATTTTGCTTAAGGAGTCGGAACAAGGAAGAAGGCGTCTTCTGATGAGAAAGCCATCGTCTGCCGAGCGTAGTTGCGAATGAACTGAATAAAAAAAAAGAACACAATTTTGATCACTACAGGTCAAAGCTTGCTCCTAAATCCTAATTCCTCAAGTCTGTTACTTTCTGAAAGCGATGAAACGAAAATGAGATGTTGGGAAATTATAGGGAAGCGGTTTATTGCTGCTGTTAAGACAACGGGACGGAGGCGACCATCAATGCGAAGAAGACGGTGGCAGTAGAATCAATAGGCAATCAATGTGTCAGGCGTCATTGCATTTTCTGTTCTCTAAAGCAATTAATTTAATTTATTGCTTTTATAAAAGATAAATTAATTCTGTCAAATAAAAAATTTATTTAAAGAATAGTATATTTATTTTGAGATCCTGTTGACAACAGTATGCATTGATACTGACAACACCTCATATTATCAATGAAATCTTTAATTAAATATTTTCATCCATAAAACCATTTGTTAAATAAATTTTTTATGTAGAACCTCAGACTAAATTTCTCTTTATAAAATTGTTCCACCAATATAACTTCGGGGAAGTTAAAAAAAACACACACACACCAGAAAAATTGTCATATGTGCTTTGCTTGTTAGTGACTTCAAGACACTAGAGTATTGTGCTTGTTATTTAAGTTTAAACCATCCCCATCTTTAAATATAAAATTTAATTGATTTTTTTAAAATTAAATAAATTACTTAATTATATTATTAATATGTACTCTAAAATACTTAATTATATTATTAGATTATATATTAATTTATAAATTAGGTAAATTATTTTTTAAAATGATAAATATATTAATTAATTTCATTAATCTTTCTAAAAAAATTCAAACAACTTTTACGTTGTGTGTGTGTGAATTTTATTTTAAAGACTCCTACAATTTTTGACTTGGAACATTTTTTGTCACCCTTGTAGCATTATATATGTAAGGGGCTAATATTTTTATGAAAATAAGAATAGGAATGATAATAAGCTATTAAAACTAATGAACATTTGATGGTAAAAAAATGAATGAACATTTGTGTTTATTTTTTTAAAAAAAATTATCAGATAGGAAAATCAAATTGTATTTATCTGAACGAGAAGTTAATAATGTTTCTAATATAAAATATATTAGAATATTTGTTATTATTTTTAATTTAAAAACATTTATACAATTATTTACTAAAAGCTGTTCTTAATTTCTATAAATATTTTAAATTCCCTTAATCTTCTAAACTTTGCAAAAAAGAAATTATTTGGGGTGGCTAAATTTCCCCATACTAATGACATTATACAATCTCTTCCTATTTCTATTAGGCTCAGTATTGTTGTTGTACAAGTTATTCTAATCTACTACCTCTAATCCTTAATACAAGAGCCAATTGATTTTTTAAGAGATTAAAAAATTACTTAATCATAGATATATTCGTAGATACTTATGTGTATTATTAAAATATATATTAAGTTATAAGGCAAACAAATTAGTTTGAAGAAAAATGATAAATATAAGGTTAATTAAGATTTTTCATTTAAAAAAATCAACAAATTCTTATATTAAAAGACAGAATGTAGCATCCCAATAAGGTTACTCACGAAGAAGCTATACAAAAAAATCTCATTATTTATAAAGAGTACATTTACGTTAGATTTCATATAAAATACAAGCCATGCTTTACTTATTTTCGTTAGTGCATGTGAAGAAGTTTGGTCGACTAGAGGCAAATTTGAAATTTCCTTGCCCTCTCAAGAAAATCTATAAAAAAAACACTCTGCTTCCTTACAACTTACAAATGCTTTCCTTTCTTTGGTTTTTTTAATGACAAGGAAATATATTAACAAAATATACAGAGTACAAAACAACCAGCTACGAGCAGTGTCAATTGAATGGATAAGAGCACTGGCATTTATAGTGTGATTAACAAAAATACAAACAGAGATGATAATAGTTTAAGGGGAAACAGATTCATTCTGAAATATATTATTGTTTCTATTATCCCAAACTTCCGGCTAAATGTACTGAAGAATAGTCTCCATTGGGTTCCCATGCAATGCGGATTAAGATTCGACAGCTGCCATTTATGATGTTACGAGGGCTTTTCTGACACGCCTGAGGTGAAGACTAGAGAAATAACCTATGGAGGTAGGAATGTTAACCCAATCAAATCCAACATTTGAATGAAAAAACTTTTATTTCAGATGGAGTTGGATGAATTTTACAACTATACATGAACAAGCCACGACCAACAGCTATAAACATTACCCAAAGAACCTACTAAGTTTCTAATGGCTGGCAAGGAAAAGAAAAGGAATAAAAGAAATTCTAAAGGTACAAACTACGCACATTCTCCATCTATTTATTCAATCTTGTCTGCTGCTACAAGGCGTACCTTGTTCAGTGACTCTTTAAATGCCTGCCAAGCAACCGTATAATGGTCTTGGGATACCATTCCTTCTTCAACAACTTGCATAGCCCGTCTGTACAAATGATCATAACACTGAACAGGATTGGTGATATCAACATTATTGGAGCTGAGGTTTGGTGCATACAATCTCTTATAATCCTTCCTCCATCTTGACAAAATATGCTGACATGGAATTTCCTCCACACCATTGTAATTAAGGATACACAAGGCATGCCAGCATAGATAGCCTTTGAAGTTAAAGCAGTTGCAGCAGCAGCGAACTTCTGCTCCAGCTTTATCATACATGACTTCGAATTGCCTGACATCCCTCATTGACTCTTCCTCTGTGTGTTCTTTAACTATGTACGTCACTATAGACCCATTTGTTTGAAATTCTGTAATGCTGAGACAAGAAGACATCATCACCACTTCATCTTGGAACTTACTGAATACTGCATTTGTGTACAGTTTTGAGAACTGCAACTCATAGTAAGATCTTGTTTTCAGTAAGGGTGTTGAATCTCTCGACTCCGAATCAGCAAGAGCTTCTTTTTTATGCTTCTCTTGTAAAACTGATTCAAAAATGTCAAAAAAATCTTTTAAAGAAGTTTGTTGATGCACGTGACCAGAGAAAAAGGGACTCGTGGCCTCATCCTTTACATAATCAGAAATTCCAGCAAAAAATGTGTCCTTGGAATAAACTGGGGCCCAACGCTCCCGTTCTTCAAGCAGAGTTTGGAGCTTCTCATGATTCCTTATTCCAAAATGTTGAGTCCAATCCTCCCAAGCCCTCTCAAATTCATCAACTGTTTTAGATTCATAAATCACTTTCGTCAACGCCATCTGAAATGCATCATATTCTTGTGACAGTGCCAAGTCTCCAAGGATGCTCTGCATGACTTGTGAAAGACAAATTCTATGATGGGCTCTTGGGAAAACCTCAGTTACTGCACTTTGCATGCTTTTACACTGACTTGTAATGATAGTTTGTGGAGGGCGACCAGACATACATGTAAGCCAAGCCCTAAATAACCATATGTATGTTTCAAATGACTCATCAGCAAGCAGACCACATCCAAATAAAATAGAGTGCCCATGGTGATTAACACCAACAAATGCGACCAGTGGAATCTCATAATTGTTTGACAAACACGTTGAGTCAAATGCAACAACATCACCAAAGTAACCATATGCAGCCCTTGATCTCGAATCGATCCAAAAGATGTTCCTCATGTGTCCATCATCAGTCAAGTCCATCACATAGAAAAAATTAGGATTCATCAGTTGCTTGCGGCAGAAGTAGTTTGCAATAACTTCTGCATCCCCTTTTCTGAGTTTTAAATGCCTGGGAAAATTAATACGGTCATTAGTTCCTTCTTCATTAACATTTGAGCTTCTATAACCTGATGAATCCATAACAGGCGTTCGATATAACTTAATTGTTCTTACTTCAACGTCTGAAGTTGGTTCAATCTTTCTTTTGGCCCCACTTTCCATCCTCTTATGTGATTTAGAGTTTTGGGCTCTCTCAGGATCAAATGAATGATTATGCTCAAGCTTGACTTCATCCACTCTCCACCTGTTAGATTCCACCAATCTCAACCTAATCATTGCTAGACAACCTGTTCTTGTTTCTTTCCTACGACTATTTGCTTCCTTAACTGTTTTGAAACCCTCACAGTTGCAGCAGAGCACAGCACCACGTTTCTCTTTGCTATTACGTTTAGTCCACGATGACTTAACCCTAATAGCGAATCCAAGTTCCTTGGCGTAGCTATTGTAGTAATTATAGGCATCATCATATGAATCAAATTCCATCCCTACTACTGCTGGAGGGTAGTCTCTTACTTCAGATTCCCCATTATGAAAATCAACAATTTCCGTTTCATCTCTCCCATTTTCATGATCATCTCCATCAATCTCAAATAGCTGCCCACAGTCACTTTCAAAGTCATTGCACTCATCCTCAACATCAAACAAATGCTCACTGTTTGGAGATCCTTCCTCTATCTGAGAAAATGAAATAAACATTCAATAATAAAAGATCTAATAGAAGTGTACAGACTTGAATTTTTTTTTTTTTTGGTTATTGACAGGTATTGAGGTTGTAAATATCCCTTGGCTCTCTTTTTTCTAACTAAATGATTATACTATACCCCTCTCATTTTTAATGAAGGAAAAAAGCAATCCCATCCAATGAGCACTATTTTGGAAGCAGTGAGTCAGCTATTTCTTTAACACTATCGAATCAACTGAATTACTGGGATCTCGATGAACATCCATTAATGCATGAAATATGTCAACAGATTTCACGACTTAACCCCTTAATTACAGTCTGCTGGAAGCTTTACGATGGATCCTCATATAGCAAATAGAAGACTCCGTCATTTTACATCAAATCATCTTAAACTTCTAAAGTATAGTCTCAAAATTGGGTAGAGCCACTAAGTTTTTGAAGAAGAAAATTATCTCAAAAAAAAATTTTTTTACCATTTACTACGGCACCTCACTGCCGACCCTTAAAGACAAATACCGCCGAAAAACATAGTCGAACTAGAACAAAATCAAAAACATAGTCGACCTAGAACAAAATCAAGAACACCCACATGGACCCATCCGAAGATAGAGGTTTTTTTCACTTTATTTTTCCCTTTTGTACATACATCATTGAAATCCAAATTTGAAGCGGAAACAAGGGAAACGGAAGCGCAGGAATAAAATTTCAAGTTTATAAGAAAATAATTACCGTGATGTCGATATTTTGACTTGGCGACAAGCTCTTGTTGTCCGCAGAATACGAGGTATCGCCGGCCATGGTCTGGCTAAAGGCTCATCCGAGCGTTCCGTCGAAGATGGCGAAATCGATCGGCCTTGCCCTAGGCTCCTACACTTTGGGCTTTTGGACATAGGTCCCCGAATTTCAGGTTTAATGCTTCATCGCCCTCACAACTTTGGAAAATGGAGTGTGCTAGTAAAATCCTCTCCACCTGTTATCGGATTCTTGGAACTAGAGGGGTCCCGCCGTCACGGCGGTTATTCAAACAATTTATTTTTTGCCAGAGAGGATTCTTTTTTTTTTTCCAACAGGCCAGAGGGTATTCGAGTATTCAACTTCAAATAAATTTCTTTTCAAAAAAAGGATAGGTTTCCGATTGATGTGTTTGGATAACCCGTTACAAATCCTAAAAGTCATTCCTGCATTTATCGAGACAAAATTCCTCTCACATATTTACCTTTGAATCTGTGTCCGTTCTCCCAACGGACTATCCAAACATAGTAAAGCAACGAACATTAGACCTCGTCTGACACACCGAAGTGAAGGTTAACATTTAAGGCCCGTTTGATACACAGAATTGATTTTGATAGATATGGAATTTAAAAATACATTTAGTATGTATCAGAAATGAATTCTAATTTTTATATGAAAAGACCATACTACCTTGTCAAAAAGAAAAAAAAATACCCTCACTACATATCACAGACCAACCTCCGGCGAGCACAGACCGATGGAGTCCCTGTTCATCCATCGCTGTTGCAATCAACCTCCGGCGAGCATAGACCGATGGAGTCCCTGTTCATCTATTGCTGTCGCAGATCAACCTCCGGCGAGTACAGACCTCCGTCATAGTCTTGTCGCTCTCTCCCCAGCAAGCGTCACTAACTTCGGTGAGCACAAACCTCCATCGCGGTTTCGACCCTCCACCTTCGACCCAACTCCACTAGCAACAACGTCTACCTTTCGCCACCGCTGATACAGCAAATAGCAGCGGCGTTCTTGCGACCATGGATTTTGAAGCCGTCGAAGGAACCTCCAGCGTTTGTGCTCGTTGGAGGTCAGTTGGTTTATGCTCGCAGATCTATCGTCGTCTCATTGCCGGAGGTCGATCACAAATTTGTCGCAGTCGAGTAGCCAAAGTCGATAAGTCAATTTGTGCTCACCGGTGATGGGGTCGAATCGAACATAAAGAAATGAGAGAAAGGACAAAATGATAATTCCATGGAGGCTTTTACAAATCCATGTGTCACCCATGGAATTCATTTCCAGCTTTTTGGTGGAATTGATATCCACATTGAATTCAATTCCACATCCATTTCTCTGTACCAAACAAACTTTGTTTTGGAAATGAATTCCATTTCCATATCCATGGGCCTCATTTCCAGTGTACCAAACAGGCCCTAAGGGATATAGATATTGAGAAGGTGATTATGTTTGGTAAGTCATAATGAAAATAACTTTGGGGCAGATTAAAAAGTAAATAGAAAAGATGAAAGAAAAATGAAGAAAAAAGATGAGAGAGAAAATTTATTAGAAGAGAGTGTGATTTGACAAGAAAATAACTTTTTTCAAAACCGAAGTTTCAAACCTAGGTTTTGTCTCTAAAATAGTTTTTCTAAAAAATGTGAGTACTTGAATAAAATATAGGTTTTGTAGCAAAACCTAGATTTTCAAACGAGCTACCAAACGAGCCCTTAATTTATATCAAATTATATTTTCATCTTTTAAATTCAAAAGGTATATTTTTAATCATTTTATCTTAATATTGTGAGTTTCTTTTAATGGCAAATGTTGATAAAATATGCTTAAATTGTAATTATTTAATATAATAATTTTTATATTTTAAAATTTAATCATATTTTATCATCATTTAACCATTTAAATTTACTGAATCAACATTTTCTATTAAATGAAACTAGCGGTATCAAATAAAATAACTAAAATATACTTTAAAAACATAAAGGATTAAATCAAAAAGCATTTAGTTGGATTCATAAAGACGTCCAATTAGCATACACAGTATCTCGAGTTGAGTCATGAACAGCTTCCGCATTAAGTCTTGTTGAGAGAGCTTACCACCCCAAGAGTCTTACAGGTGTTCAATCCAAATTAGTCTGTTGCTTGAACACCAAGTAATAAGGCTTAGAAAAGCGTTTGATACCAGATGGCCAAAGGTAATAAAAACATAAAGAATCGCTAAATTTAATTTAAATTTAAAGGATTAAATATATACTTTATCCTCAAAGCAAAGAAAAATAATGCAATATAATATCCCCATTGTACTAAGTGTCACGGACTCTCTAGAGAATCCTAGATTTCTCTAGAGTCTCCTTGAAAGCACTTGTACATACTAGCTTTCTCTAGGTTTCTCTAGAATTCTCCACACATTTCTCACCAAATATCATATATTTTTATTAAGTGAAAAACGTATGCATCAACTTTTAAAATGATGCAACAACTTTATGCAAAAGAACACAAAAGAACCTTAAAAATGGTAAATGAGAGATAGGTGTGTAAAGATTTTATAATAATGGAAAAGAAACCAATTCCAAAAGTGTAAAGATTTTATAATAAGGGAAAAGAAACCAATTCCAAAATGGCATTTTTGAAATTGTAAAAAAAAGATAAAATGTAAGGATAAAGATTAAAACACCCTCAAACATTTTAATAAGTTCTCATCCACCTCACCACCCTGCCACTACTTACTGACCACCA
>JANTPZ010113210.1:0-11685 GCA_025593235.1 Vachellia pachyceras | reverse complement strand
CAATACTCGAGTACAATGTTTGTAACACTTGAGTATTCACATCCAACTTTCAAAATCTTTTTAATACTCTCAGTCAACACTTGAGTAAGCTTAAAAGTGTTTACAAACTCAAGTATTGATTAAGAACACTCGAGTATTACTTCACAAAATTCAAAATGCTTGTCCAACACTCGATTATTAAGATCAATCACTCGAGTATATTTTCTCAATGGCTATTTTCTCTCTCTGACAGTTTTCTACCTGCTCCATATCTTTCCTTATTAGTGTATAACAACGTTTGAACTTAACCTACCCTCATAAATGCTAAATTGCAGGATCATAGAAAGAGAAAAACACAGTAGCCACAGACAGATAGCATGAATCAAGGTTTCGTCGTCCACATTGCACAGAAAGCATTAAATGCAACATTAATGGTGAAGACGAAGGGTTGGTGGATGAGAGTAACGGGAAATAAACTCTATCTAGCGGCCACTTTATTCTCTCATCTATAAATACACCAAGCATTCATTACAGAGAGAACACTTCTTCTACGAGCATTAAAAGCATTCAGTTTGTTTCTCTGTAATATCATTCAATTTTCATTCCGAACTTCATTTATTTCTATCAACTCTTTGAGAGAGATTCTTATAGCAAAATCCTTTGTAAATTTGAGAGTCAATTCAAGGTTGGGACCTTGAATATATTGGGTTGAGATTTGGTCACTTTATTGGTTTTTGTTGGGTACTTCCTCTTCTTATCGTAACGCAACGTATCTTATCCCATTTAGGGAATTTACTGATGAGATTTTCACTTCTCATATTCATATTAGGCCATAGGGTCACACCTTTCTACGATGCGTAAAAACATAGTGAAATATCACCTTTTAAATTGCATCTCTTAAGGCATCATTAAACTCTGTATTACTTGCATTTGGATTAAATTGATCTGATCAAATCATATCCATTTAATTAATCCAAATAATGAGCCAACAGATTTAATTTATCCTTATAAATTAAACTGATGTTAGTTATTTAATATATCAAATAAATTAAACTAACACACACAAATATTATTTATATAATATTGTGCAATTTGGAATTTCAACATAGATACACATATATTTAAAATTCGAATAAACCCTAGAAATAAAGCTTATGTTGCGCTATTCTTGTGTGCGACCCTGTAGGCCCATATAAAGTTGGCAGTGGGCTAATCTCACCATAAGCCCACAAGTCGCAAGCGGTCTCTAGCAAGACATTACGACTACTAAAATCATACGGGATCATTAACACGACGTAACCTTTTATGCAACCACATCACATCCCTTTTGTCACGCGATATCTCGGTCAAGGACGAGGCATGGATGGCATTATCCTCTTATTCCCGACCATTACTTTCTTGATCCCTGAGTAGTCCGATCAGAGTAACGAAAGACCCTCTTTTTGTTTCAGTATGGCCATACATTTCTCAGACTCACTCATTGAGGGGCCTAGTAACATCTTGATCACTCACATTCATCCACATGAAAACCCTTAATCCCGATTATAGCCTTTATTACCACCCGGTTAAAGGTGACTTTTGACTAAGTCAAAGCTTAGTGACTTTCATGCAGGAATCCATGATGATCTCAGGTCAAAGGGCATTGTGACGTAATTACATATGAGATAAGCTAATGACTTAATCCATGCAGCTTTCTCATAGCGGGTCGGTCCAACACCTTGTACTTTTATAAGTGCCTATGACTTTGACTTGTATCTACATACCTTATCAAAGTCATACTGGTCTTGTTTTATCTTTGTTCCCACATAGATAACTGACCAGGGACATTTAGGACAATATTCATAATTTGCCCATGGATGCAATTATCATAATAAACAAGCAAAGTTTATGATAATTAAATGGAGAAAATTCATTAAAAATAAATAATGTGCGAAGTACAGTGATTAGCCCTAGGGCACAATTTCCAACAGTATGAGTATTTTACTCAAGGCCTTGACTTGAACATTCTTGATGCCAATATCATTAGCAAAGTCATCGTGCTTACATTTATCTTGATTAGGTCTTTTTTGCCAATATATCAACTATATGACTTTTTGGAAAAATTCTCCATCATATGAATATAAATGTTTAACATGATATCTTCATGAGTTTTTAAAGTGAAGCATTACTGGTACAATTTCTGATTGATGACTTCCATCATCTTCAGCGTAAATTCACATATTAGAAAATAAGTTTCAAATTCTTTCAAAACCTCAACTTTATCTATCCATTATGATTTGAAAGAACATATGAGATTTTGAAAAACATGACATGATCATTCCTGGAAAACATTCATGAATCATCAACTCTTTAAATGTTGATTGTGTCTATTTTCTAATATCAGATTTATGTGCATAAACTTTATGGGTTGAGGAAACTTGCTTTTCAAATGGTTCTTATGCTCCCTAGAATTGATTTAATCACATAGAGCATAAGTTCTTTTTCCTCTGAGCATTGCATTAGAAAAACATCAATGGCACCTTTTCTAGTTAAAACTCTTTTACATCTTGCCATTGAATTTTGCAAAAGATCATTTTTTGTATCATCTAATCATTACCCATTATGAATCAATAATTTTGAATTCAACTATTTTGGATGAATGCCTTGTGATCTTTGCTCCTTGTTCAAATATCATATGATGTGATTATATAAGATCACAAGAGATGTTGTGCTTAACCTCGTTAGATATCAGAATTTAAGTTGTTGCAAGGTGCTCTGAATTGTCAATGGAACAGAGGGAAATCATTCAAGTGATGCTCTTGAAAGTACTCATGTCATTGAATTTTCTTTGCACTTGAATGACATTGTGGACAAAATTATTTGATCACATACCATGCATTTATTTTCACTGATGTTACACAATCATTTGTTGTCTCTAAAAATTATTTTTTGAGTTTTCAAAATCTTCATCAAATCAGTTTTGTTTTCTCAAAACTCCTCCATTTTGATCAACGCTCATTTTTGGCTTCTGCTCAAAAGTTCCACAAATTATTTTAACTCATAAAAGTTGTTTCAAATTTGGGAAAAGTCACAATTCTGTTTTTTATGGTTATTTTAAACCCATACATTTATTAAGGGGGAGCTTTACATTCACTTGTGTTTTATATTTCAAATAAAGTGAGAAAGAGAGGGATTTAGATCCATTAACTGGTTGCAAAAGTCTCTTTAAGTTGTAAGGAGCATGTTGATGTATATATTGTGGTTGATTGAGGTTGTTTTTGAATTTTGTAAATTTTGGGAATCATGAACATTTAGGGGAGGTGCTGCCCAATTTTCCACTTGATGGAGGAGAGTTGAATTTAAGCTAGATAACTCATGGAAATGAGTTTGGAATCAAGAAAATGAGGTTACATATCAAGAAAAGTTGAAAAGAAACATTTTTCCAATTTTTGGCTACTTTCATGCAAATCTGGAAAGTGCAAGAAGGAATGTGTTTTTGATGATTTTAATGCTTCCATTAGCTCTAAAATGAGGAATTTTGTAGGGGTAAAGTGAGCCAAGGGATTTGGAAGCATTAAAAACCAATAATACAAGTTAAAATGCTCTTGGGAATCAAGGAAGTTCAAGGGAAGTTAATGAGGTTTTAAAGTGGTTTTTGCTTTGATAATTGCTATGATTAATGGCCATAATGTTGTAAATTATGTAGGCAAGGGTTTGGGTCAAAGGGCAAAGAGAAAATGTGTGATGCATTAAGCAAGGAATTCACATGTTTATGTATATGGGTTATGTTGTAAAGTTTAAGTTATTTGAGACTTAGCCATGTATTGTAATATGTAGTTAAACCATGAATGTTTGGTTGATAGGTGATAGTTAATGTATGTTTTAAAGGACTTTCATTTGCATGGTTAAATAAGATTAAAAGTGGTTTACAAGTTAGGGTTTCAAGCGATGAATTTTAAATTGACAAGTTTGAGTAATTGTCAAAGTGAAATTGGTCAAACCCCTAACTTTGACCTATCAGGAAATAGAGCAAATGAACTCCAAATGAGTTGTAATTTTTCAGGAAAATAGTTCACATTGCAAGATTTAACACAAGCCAAAGAACACCGAACTTGAATTTTTGTACAGAAAGTTATGATGTCCCAAAGTTTGAAGAAAATCACTGAAAAACCTGGGAAAATTGAAAAATTACCAATTGAACAGTACATCTTCACGTATTAAACTATATCAAGCTAATGACTCAATGAGTATTTTTTACCTTATAGAGGAACTAATAAGCTTCAAATAGAAATTGGAAGTACTCCATTTTGATTTTTCTAGAATTAGTTATGAATTTTCAAAGTTGGTCCGAAAAACTGTGAATAGTAACTTTTAAAAGTTGAAAGTTTTCATTTTGAATCATTTGGACCCTTTAAGTAAATTAAGGCTTCCCTTTGGTTCCAAATCAATATATAATGAAGCTAAAGGCAAGGTTAAGGCGTGTTAGAATAAGCATTTTTCTTTCTATTTTTCTTATCTATGGGTCTGAAATCATTTTGTAATTTATCAGTTTGACCTTTATCCTGTTTACGCAATTTGGGATATTACATTTGCTTCAACCTTAAAAAAATTTCGTCCTCGAAATTTACACCTTCGAGTTAAATGACATAAAAATATTGGCTTTTATCTTCTATTCGATTTCCCCACATAACTTTCTCCGGTATACTAGCTTTTGGTAGATCACTTTTAAATGGGAAACAGGAAATTTCTGACACATTTGACTCGTCCTTATGGGTAATGCCAAAAGATTTTTATTATCTTTAACTTTTATGTTCTCAGTACATCTTTTTTAGCTGAGCTTCTTAACCTTGAAAACTGACCTGATCTTCATTATTTGAGATATCTTTCAAAAATATATATACTCTCCACCCTTAGCTTTAATGGTCGTCTTCTCTTATTGGCATGGCTGACTTACTCATTAGTCACATCTCTATGGCTTTAATCTTCTTAGTCATTCAATTTGTTGTTTAGAATTATGCCAATTTCTTCCTTTGCTAGGTTTCTTGACCTTTAATAATTGACCATTCTTTTCAAAAATACATTTCTGAGACAAATCTTACTTACTGCCTCATATTTAATTGGTCATCTCCTTTAGTTAGCCTTACTATTTGGTAACTTTAATTGTCTTGCACTTTCTGCATCTTTTGCCCTTAATTCACTCTTTAGTCTTTTGCTTCCATTACTAGGTGAGTTCATTCCATCGAAAGGGCTTTTCTCTCTCTTTTCTTTTCCTTCATACTCGTAGACTCACATAGGCTTTTGAGAGATATAACATTCTTTGCTGAACTATAGCATTCCGACATTTGGGCACTACAGTAGGAACTTTTAAGATCTCTTACTTCCCTTAGCTCTCAGTGCTTTCATCGTTCAGGGAAACTTTTACTTTGCTATTTAGATCTCTCATTATTTAACTAACCTCATGATCATCTACTTACAATCATGTTGGAGGTTTTAAGCTTTGATATGTGAAGCTTCTAACATACTTCACTTCTTTGACTCATCTTGCTCTTTAGCTAGCCTGATTATAACTTATTCAGGACTTACAGCTCTACAATGTACTTATCTTTCTTTAATTTCCTATTTTGGGGATTGGAATAAGCTTACTCTAATTGACAGTTGGCTTATCTAAGAAAATAGTCAAGGGTACTCTCTCTGTACTAGCTATCCATCATGAGGACATTTTCTCATCTTGAGCCCATTCCCAGTCATCTCATTCTCATGTTTTAAGAGCAAAATCATGCTTTTAACTCCGAGCCTCTTCATAGGCTCCTTTAATGAGGTCACTATGATCTTATATGCATCAGCACCATTCAGTAGGCTTGGTCCTAGACCCTTGCCTCATAACATCACGAAGGGAGTCATTCTTGCTCTTTAGAAACCTTCAGACCATGGAACATAGGTTAAAAATAAGGTATCTATCCTCAGTGATAGCTAGACTGATAATTTCCCAAGACTAACCATAGAAACCAAAACTGTCTTCTGAGATCTTGCTTAGTCCTTTTTGTTGCTCTATTACTTTTATAGAACTTATCTTTCCTTTCATGCTTCTTAATTCATCCTTTTCAAGCCACATATCTTTTTGCTATGCTTCTTGAATTCTTAGACATTGATTCATTCCTTTGACTAATTTCTTTAATGTTTATTCTATGCCAATATGCTATATCTTAGGATTCAACAATCCGTAGTATATCTTTAATCTTTACTAATACATTATAGAGAAAGCAGATTATCATTCTGCTCTTCTCATTAGCTAATATGATACCAAAACTTTTTAAGGAATTCTGATTGCTATTAGCTCATTCTTTCTCTTCAAATTGGGAATGGTTTACTCCATATGCCTTACTGTGACTCTTCTCTTTTTCATGGGATAACGTAGGAAGCACACAATGGTTTCCCATTGGAGTCCTATTTAGTCCTGTCTGTTAGGAATTTTCTTTTCACCCCGTCCCTCAGGAAGTAGCTTGCCTTGTGCTAGGGCAATTAGTCCCACGTACTCCTGTCTATCAGGGTTTGCCTTTCTTCCTATCTATCAGGAAGTGGCTCGCCTAACTGCGGTGATCTTAATCATCTTTCGCCTAACTGCGGCGTTGGTATAGGAAAAATCACCATTCCAAACTTACAGAGATACTTTTTGGCTAAAGGTTTTTGTTGGGTACTTCCTCTTCTTATCGTAACGCAACGTATCTTATCCCATTTAGGGAATTTACTGATGAGATTTTCACTTCTCATATTCATATTAGGCCATAGGGTCACACCTTTCTACGATGCGTAAAAACATAGTGAAATATCACCTTTTAAATTGCATCTCTTAAGGCATCATTAAACTCTGTATTACTTGCATTTACTATTCTGAGGCGTGCCATATCACTTCTTTCTCATCATATATATCGTTATGATGCACTACTTTACTTTCCTTCCTCTAGCTCTTAAGATTCCTTGACCAATCCGCCCATGGTCATTTCAGCTTTGCAATTCATTCTCATAGGAATCTTTTATCATATGAGGATTTAAGCGTATATACTAGCAGATAGCTCATTACAAAGTATCCCTGACTTCGCTGCTAGTACTATGCCTTTATTGCTGTTAAACTTGGGTTGGTTCATGTTGGGACATCTGTTATGGTCACTGAACTTGCTGCTGCTGTGTCTATCGCAGTCTATCTAGCTTACTTATAATAATCATGAAGCCTTTCAGCATCTCCAATACTTCTAGTACTGGCTACTTTCACATTTCTTTAGAAAAATTAACCACAATTCATTCATCGTCTGCCCAACTCATTCTCATATTTAACTGGCATAAGATACAGCCTAAAACAGTACTTTTATATCATAACATGTTTCAACTCTTCATACCTTATGCCTCTATTTGCCTCTGGCATTAGAATCACTATATAGGATTTCATTATTGACTTTATCCCGTCTTCCTGCTTCTATAACTCACTTTAACCTTTAGATGATTCTAATGTATGGAACTTTATCTCTGATAGCATATTTCATCCAGGACACGATCATATCCTAGCTCACTAATAGCTTAGGATGCATAATAACCTCAAATGTTACTGGACTATCAAAGATTCTTTCCTTAAACATCTCTTCCATCTCAATCTGAGAGGTAAGATTCAGACTCATCTATTTTCCTCTGTCTCAAGCAGGCTTTATCTGCGACGAGTTTAATACTTCCCAATCTCAAAGATTCCATACCATATTCTGCTTTTTTATCATCATCATAGCCACCTGCGTTATCTTTCTGCTCAATGCATCGGCAACTACATTTTCTTTTACCCAGATAATACTTTATATGGTAGTCATAGTCTTTGAGCAAGTCCATTTATCATCTCTGTCTCAAGTTGAACTCTTTTTGATCTTATAAATACTTGAGACTCTTAGGTCACAATACAACTTGATGGTTGCTCCATATAAATAATGCCTCCATATCTTTAGAGCATAAATAGTAAATATTGGTAGTATGATTTTCTCATGATGGAATTTAAGCACAATAACATCATTATTCAAGGCATATGTACCCAAAATCACACTATTCGAAATCAACAACTTCTAATCTCAAATTAAGCACAAAAGGGTCATGTATGGGCTAAAATTGACTATAATACTCTAGAAATTCAAGTAGAAAACTAATACAAATGAAGCTCAATCAATTCCCCAATAATTAAACCTTTGTACTCCTGGACAAAGCTTTCCAAAAACTTAAAAATGATCAATACACCCAGAAAATATACTCATGAGTCTAGGACTATATAACTTGGTAAAAACATTCGTCAAGTAATTAGCAATGATAATGGCAGATACAATTGTTAATCAAACTCTAAGAGAATTCAATTCAAGAGACTGGATAAAAGAAACGTCCTCTCAGAAGGTAGAAGTGTTTCTCTCCTAGCTCACTATGCAAGGACAATTTTCACTCATGGTCTGCTTATTTGAATCTCTACCATATGCTTGTAATTATTATACCTCTCTACCACAAGATCAATACAATGTGAATCAAGAGGGCTTTAGGGTTTAAGGTGGATGATAGGGTCTAAAGATAATGAAATGTAACAATGAAATGAAATGGAATTCTTGAATACACAGCACCAAAAGGTATAATCACGTCAATACTTTGCAACACTTTTAGAGAAATTCATTTTCAAACATTACATTTCTCTCTTCTCTTTTTTTTCCTTGTTTTTCTTCTTCTCTTTTTTTTATATATATAGAATAGTTCAAATCCACAATATCATCAATATATGCTTGCATATATAAGGATAGTTTTTCAAATGTTGGTTTTCAAGAGTGAATAGCTCAAAAGGGTAGCAAAGGATGAAATAATGAAGGGTTTGTGTTTGGGCTAAATGAAAGGTTTTGAAATGAAGGCCTCTATCCTTTTCACAAAATATTGGATCATAAAGCTTTGACTATGAATCAAGACAAATTCTAGAGATACTACGAATCAAGACAGACTCACTCTAGTTAAATGAATTTAGGTCCAAATTATCCTCACGATAAGGCTAATATCACAATTAAATAGTCTCAAGAACAAAAAACGCAAAGAGTCAATTAAAAATTGGTCTACGCTTATCATTTGCTAATAACTCAAAAAAACGCGGTTAACCAAAAACTTTGATCCTTATACTCATGCATCAACCTCCCAATGCATTGGCTATGAAAATCATAGTTTCATAAGCATTGCTCAGGAGTGTTAAAGGTAGTAAGGGTGAGAGGAACGTTTTATTTTGAAATCTAAAACCTAAAATGTTTTTTTGCACTGAAGTTTCACCGCAGCGAACCACACCCGAGAGGTGGTTCTGTGGGCAAATGATATTTCGCCACGATTCAACCACAAGATGGTCGCTGTGAAAATCACCTGAGAAGCTAAATTTCTTTCTTTAAAGACTTTTTCGACGGTGAACAATAGAGTTGGTTGAGGAGGAAATGATTAGAGAGCAAAATTGGAAAAATTTTAAAGAAACTTGAAATTTTCCAAAGTTTTGAGATAAAAATGACCTAACATTATCCTTCAAAAATTTTAGTTGCATGTTAAAAATCAAAATATTGCCTGGAAGCACTCTAAATCCTAAATCTCCCCATACTTAAATCAAGCATTGCCTTCAATGATTGGAAGGAAAGATTTAACAATAAAAAAGAAAGTGCGGAATTCACAAGCAACACTGGACATTCATGCAAGGATGCAATGAAATTCGGGAAAACAACATAGGAAACATCTATATATATACAACAGTAAAACAAAGTTCATATCGAATCTGCAGCAAATAATTCTTTTATGTTCCACTTAACATAAAGAAAGCTAGAGATCAAAATGAGGGGAGTTTATTGAATTCAAAAGCAAATGAAATTCTAACTACTCTACTCCATACTGGGTAGCCCCTCCCCACACTTGTTTTCACATTAATCAATTAAGTTCAACTAATCATATGATAATAAGAAGAAAACAATAGAGGAAAGTGACAACCTTCTACTTAAATCTCCTTAGACTCATGTAGGAGAAGTTCTCATCCCGGATGAGAAGCATGAATTCCTTTATTTCAACTCCTCCTATGTTAGACTGTCCAGGAAGATGCTGTTGATTAATGAGTAGAGATATTGAAACATTAGACTTGTAGCCACGACTTTGCTTGGTTTGATTCTGCAAAATAAACATTGGACCAGTAGTAGTATCTAATCCAAGAATGCAAATATGGAGAGATATATGATGGATTGAGAATATATTGAGAACATGGGGAGGTGCTGTCCAATTTTCCATTTGATATGGAAGAGATAGAATCATGTTTCCCCATGCATGAATGAGGGTTTGGAAACATGAAACAAGTGATAGAATGGTTAGAAGTTGAAAATTTCATGTTCAGGAATTTTGGGCATAATTTCGGCCAGATCTGAAACAGCATGAAGATGAATTGTTTTAATGATTTTGATGATTCCAATGGATCCAAAATGAGTTTTTGTGTAGGGTATAAGTGGTCCCAAGTTTATGGAAGCATTAGAAAAAGTTAGAGATAAGTTTGAGTCTCTAGGGTTTAATGAAATCAAGGGAATGGTTAAGGGAAATTTTATATTGTTCTTGCATTGGAAATGGCTCATGTTTAATGGCCATTATATTCTCCATTGTGTAGGCAATAATTTTGTTCAAGAGGGTGATTTTCAAAGTGACCAAGACAAGTTACAAAATCAAGAACAAGTTAAGAAAAAGTAAAGCTTAAAGGTAGCAAAGATTTCTAACTTTACTTAATATGTTGTGAAATTATTCTAATGATGTGCATGACTTTATGACATTGTTGAATGTGTTTATGAGTAACATTATGCTATGGCCATATGCATTAAATATGTGCTTGGCACACAATTTGACTTTGTTACACATTTTATGAATTTTAAGCATGTCATGCAAACTTTTCATGTATGTTAGTAAGCTTTGCTATTGGGATTTCCAAAAATCTCACCCTCCCCCACTAACCATTTCTAGGTACAAGCTCATCAAAATGGAAAGAGAAAATGCATGAGGCTTGAGACATGGAATTTGATGAGACTTTGTTAATTAAACTATGTTGTAATATCATGCTATTTGAGAATCTAAATATGGTATGTAATATGTGATATAAACATATGCTCATATGGTGGTATATGCTAGCTAAAGAACCTCAATTGCATGATTAATCATGGTTAAGAAAGAAGTAGAAGTTAGGGTTTCATTTGGAAAAGTTTGGAAATTGGAAAACTTAATAAAATGTTGTAGTTAAGTCAACCAAACCCCTAACTTTTGGGCTAATGGGAAACAGAGAAAATGAACATCAATTGAGATGAAATTGTACCAAAACATAGTTCATATTTTAAGCTTTCAAACAAGCCAAAGAACATTGAATTTGGAGTTTTGTACAGAAAGTTATTAAGTCCCAAAGTTTGAAGAAAATCATTAAAAACCAGGGAAAATAGAAAAATGACCAAGTGAACAGTGCTTTTTCACGAATTAAACTGTATCATTTGGGCAAGTAAGTGACTCAATGAGTATTTTTCCCTTATAAAGGAACTTACAAGCTTCAAATAGAAATTGGAAGCACTCAATTTAGATTTTTCTAGAATTAGTTATGAATTTTCAAAGTTGGTTCTAAAACCAGTGAATAGTAACTTTCAAAAACTTGAAAGTTTTCAAATTGAAACTTTTGGACCCTTTGATCATAATGAG
>JANTPZ010113209.1:931-25279 GCA_025593235.1 Vachellia pachyceras | reverse complement strand
ACAGAGGTCTGGCCAGGCTCGCCTCCCAATACGGCGGCGTTTTCCACCTCAAGATGGGCTTCCTCCACATGGTAGCCATCTCCGACCCCGAAGCCGCCCGCCAAGTTCTTCAGGTCCACGACAACATCTTCTCCAACCGACCCGCCACCATAGCCATCAGCTACCTCACCTACGACCGCGCCGACATGGCCTTCGCTCACTACGGCCCCTTCTGGCGGCAGATGCGTAAGCTCTGCGTCATGAAGCTGTTCAGCCGGAAGCGGGCTGAGTCGTGGCAGTCGGTACGAGACGAGGTGGACACGGTGGTCCGCACGGTGGCCGGTAACATCGGGAAGCCGGTGAATATCGGGGAGCTGGTGTTTTCGCTGACAAAAAATATAATATATCGGGCGGCGTTCGGGTCGAGCTCGCATGAAGGGCAAGAGGAGTTCATAGGGATATTGCAAGAGTTCTCAAAGCTGTTCGGAGCATTCAACATGGCAGACTTCATCCCTTACGTGGGTTGGATCGACCCGCAGGGACTGAACTCGAGGCTGGCCAGGGCACGTGCGTCACTGGACAGATTCATAGACAAAATCATCAACGAGCATATCCAGAAACGGAGGCATAAAGGCCAAAGTGATGATGGGGAAACGGACATGGTGGATGAGTTGATGGCCTTTTACAGCGACGAAGCTAAAGTGAGTGAGTCTGAGGATCTCCAGAACTCCATCAAACTCACCAAGGACAACATCAAAGCCATCATCATGGTAACCTTCTAATCCTATCCTATCCATCCCATCCCTCTTGAAAACACAGAATATTTACCCCTAACAACGATCTGTCTGTACATGGAGGACCCAAGCCCCAGTAGGAAAGTTACTATAGATATTTAAGAAATTTTACCACCATCTAATTCCTTACAAAGGTCTTAGGATAACTCAAATTTTACAAGTGATTTTAATCTTAACTTTCTAGAATATATAAATCATAGTTTTAAAATGTTTAGAAGTGTAAGTTCTAAAGCATGCACAGTTGCCGAATGTGTGAGGATGGTAGGTTTGTGGGAACATAAACTTGTTAATACTCCGGTGGGTGTCTGTACCTCTTTTAAGATCCATATATATATATATATATATATATATATATTTGAGGTATTCACTGCGCCTCCTTGTCTGATCCCTTCAGGCTTCAGGATTCTTGAATTGTTAGTTTTAGTCTCAACGGCGTCCTGTGCACAAAATTTATTATTATTAGCATTATTTTGGTGATGACTGTATCATGTTTTGTTTATTACACTTGAGCCAAAACGAAAAGCACAAAATCATCACCCTCTTTACTCTTGCGCTCCCAAATGAAGCTTGTGTGGAGAGATTGTTCGCCTAAAAATTCTCCATGTCCTATTTTGTATGGAATGTAAGATAATTCTAATTAGATTATGAACAATCCAACCACCTATAAATTTTATATTATTTGCAAAGTATAAATTTATAATCATTATTTTGAAATTTAGAGAAATTGGGAAAAATTCTCCTATTAATTCTTTTGAAAACCCAAGTCAGAATATCATTGCCTTGTATAAAAAATCCAGTAGAATACTAAAACTTCCTGTGTAAATTTTTATCACGTTCCTAAATTTTTTATGTATAACATAAAATTTGAACAATGTGCTGTGTCATTTAGAACTTGTGAAAAATACTGACTTTTTGAAAAATAATTATATTTTATTTGATACATTTTTATGTATCTTTCTCTTCGTATATTTTATGTTAATCCCGATATTTTATTCTATGAATATTATAATTTAAATTAAAAGTGGTGGATGTTCCACTTTTGCATCGATAATAATCTACGTATGATTTGCTTTTAAGAAATAACTCAAAAAGATCTTAACGAGAGTTTCCATTTTCGATTAAAAAAATAACACAAAAAGATAATGCATGACAGGACGTGATGTTCGGTGGGACGGAGACGGTGGCGTCGGCGATCGAGTGGGCAATGGCGGAGCTGATGAGAAATCCAGAAGATCTAAAGCGGGTCCAAGTAGAGCTAGCTGACGTGGTGGGCTTGGATCGCAGAGTTGAAGAGTCCGACTTCGACAAGCTCACTTTCCTCAAATGCGTCCTCAAGGAGACCCTGCGCCTCCACCCACCCATCCCGCTGCTCCTACATGAGACGGCGGAGGACGCCGAGGTTTCCGGCTACTATATCCCCAAGAAGTCGCGCGTCATGATCAACGCATGGGCCATTGGGAGGGACAAGAACTTCTGGGACGACCCCGACACCTTTAAGCCTTCTCGGTTTTTAAAACAGGGCGTGCCCGATTTCAAGGGGAGCAACTTCGAGTTCATTCCGTTTGGGTCGGGTCGGAGGTCATGCCCCGGGATGCAGCTCGGACTCTACGCGCTGGACATAGCGGTAGCTCACCTTCTTCACTGTTTCACCTGGGAATTGCCGGACGGGATGAAGCCGAGCGAGATGGATATGAGCGACGTGTTCGGACTCACCGCTCCCAGGGCGAGTCGACTCGTTGCCATTCCCAGTAAGCGTGTGGTTTGCAATCTCTTTTAGATCTCGTTCGAGCCTTTCTCTTTGTTGGGTTTTTCTTTCTGTCTTTCAAATATCTGTCAATTATATACACTGAGCATATGAAGAAGGAGAACAGCAATAATAGATTCGAAGAGTATGAATATGGGGGAATTCAATTGTCTTTAAGCACTTGTTCAGTTGATCCTTATGCCAAATCCTTTAGGTCGTTTGGTTGTTATTTGCCCCTCTTCTGTGTTGATGATGATCAATTAGTTACCCTGAAATAAAACTGAATTCGCAACCTTACCTTGAAACAAACAAATTATGAATGGAAAATGTTACCAAATTGAATTGAATACACAAGTTTAAATAAGATTGCCTTCAATGTTTTTTTTTTTTGCCGAAAGATGGCCTTCAATGTGATGATACATATCCTTAGAAAAATATATCTAAAATTTTAACTAATATTTCTCATTTCATTCTCATTAATTACATGTGATGTCAACTCATTAATTATCTCTGACGTATTTCACCAACTCTCTTTCCTTCAACAAGGGTGCTTTTAAAAAATACATTTTTACCTATTTAATCATATTTCCTGTAAATTTTAACCAACTTTTTTAATGAATATAATTTAGTTTTATTTGCTAGAATGAATACAATTTAGTTATCTATATCTTATATATATATATAATCAAAGGGAGAGGATAATATATAGGCTTTACATGTTAAAAAGGGGTATGGAACGGTGGCTTGGATCCCACGCTGATGATGAAGGGTGGAATGAAATTTTATCCCAAAAGAGAGTATGCAAAAGGAAATATGTATGCATGTATACATGCATGCGTCTTGATTCAGTTTGAATCATTTAATTGTATAAAACGGAGTAAATTTATTATTTTTATTAAAAGAAAAATTAAAAATATACGAAATGAATTTAGAGGCAAGGTTTTACTGAAAATTTCAGGTTCTAGGAATGCATCTCTTTTCGTTCTGGAAAATTTTGAATCTAAATGCGCCGAATTATTCTGTTTCTTTTCTCTATTTTGGTTCTACCTTTTCTTTCCTCATGAGAACATGCTGTTTTAACTTTTAACATAGCCTTGTTGTGCTGAATAAGTTAAAAAAGAAATAAAGTTTTACATCTAAAGACAACAATGTAAAAATATTATAGTTGAACAGTTTCACGTTATTTCATGAACATTGAATTCACCGTGTAGCAATAGTTGTTACAATAGTTTAACAAAGAAATATTATTTACCGGAATTATTACCATAATGGTATTAAAACTTAATTCAGATTGGTCCATCTGACCAATGAATTAATCCCTTATCAATTTGATCATTTCTGCTGAACAATCCAAAATTGGCAAGTGGGAAGAGAGATTTGTGAGGCGTGGAGATGGAGGGCTGGCTAGTTGCTCAGCCACGCCAACAAGTGTTTTGAGAGATAGCGTTTCCCATCGCCCTAACCATAAGGGCACATACACCTGTCATTCACAATTAATGAATTGACTTCTCCCTTGATTCCCTTTCAATCAAAACGTCATGTTCTACCTACCTATCTCCCTTCCTTCTCCAGTTCTCCCCCCCCCCCTCTTTTCCCTCTCTCATTCCAGCCTGTTGCTACAAATTACAAAACTCCTTCCCATCCATCCCATTCAATTCAACATTTGACGTCAAACTCATTTTGTGGCCAATGTTTAACTCCAACCCAAACATGACCCGCCCTTCGCCCACCTCACCCTCCCTCGAGTCATTGTTAAAGCCCCTTCCTTTATGTATTTATTACCACAAATATTTGACATTCAAATCACAAATTCAATACTTCTCTCAACTACAACTCCCACACGTCCCCAGCAATGATCACGCAGTACATATTAACAAGATAAATGCTTCCCACATTCTATGGTCTATCCTCGACTCGAGCTTTTGTACTCGTAATAAAACATATTCAAGTGGTAGCGGGCATCATCCAAAGCACCAAGTATGAAAGTACTTGTAAGCAAAGCTGAACAGCAACAATGACATCCATAATTCATCCCCGGCAGGAAGACAATTCTAAAATATGATCCATGGTAATATCATTGATATGGCTTGTACAAACTGCGAAACTAACCCATTGAAGTGGCTTGTACAAAACTACGAAACTAAGCCATAAGCAATTGTGCAAACAAATTAACAAAAAAGAATATGGAAATGGGGCTAAATAAGGGCCCATTTCCATCCAACCGGGAGCTGCAGTCTTCACCTCCACCTCCCACAGTACAATCAATTCTCCTTAAGAACACAAGTCTAAAACAGTTCATCTTTGTGGTATTTTTTACCTAAATCATGTGCACGTAAGTGGACAACATATGTTCACATCAAAATGCGAACAACAGCAAGGCCAACCGCAGATATTGAAACAAGGGTCCCTATGCAGTATTTTATAACCTCATATTTTGCCGCCTCCAGCTGTGCTTTTAACGCATGAATTTCCTGAACATTCAATTACATTCACGGATTTAAATCATAAGAATGCTTCAAAAAGATGCTTCTCAAAGTCACACGTACAACATATCCTTACTCTATCAAGTTTGTTAGTCAGATTTGTAGTTTCAGCACTTTGATTGTTTAATTCATCCCTTATTCTCCTGCACTTGCAACCAATAATCAAGATTAATTTTAAAAAAAAAAACTCAACTATTTAATGCAAGTTAAAATGCTCGATCATGAACACGTTCTGGAATTTAAATCCCACCCCCTTTCAAGGTTTAAATCCAGCCGCTGCCCTGCAGTGACTTTATCTATCTCATATCTGCATCACAACCAATGTGAATGCCCATTAAAAATCATGAGACCAGAAAATAAAACACAAGCACATAAGTTGATCAAAATTGACCGCCATATAACAAACCTTAGTTCACTACGCATCTTCTCTATATCATTCCTAAGTTTCTCAGTTTCATGTTGCAACATTGAAAAATGATGGCCCTGCAAAACAAATTTTTTAGGATATGAGAAGTTAGACAGGCTAATGTTGTGAATGGAGATAAACTTCTGGAGTTATTTGTAATTGGCAAGTACCTAAAAGGTAAAGGAAAAGTTTTTTTGGCACTGCTATAAAGCTAGTAAAACTACGTGGTAGTGAATGCTAAGCTTTAAAGGGACAACAAGAGCATAAAATGGGGGTAGCAGAAATGAGGATGCTGAGAATGATGTGTAGTCATACAAGAATGGATAGGATTCGAATGATCCATGTAGCCAATTCCACTTAGTGGGGTAAAGCTTTATTGTTGTTGATGAGAAGTTTGGCAAGCAAGAACTTTCATCCTTAAGGCCTTGTTTGGTTCAACCGAGAGTAGGTGGGGTGAGTTTAATTAAGGGGAGATTAGAGAAGGGGAGGGGAGGTTTCTTGTTTGGTTTAGAAGTGGAGAGGAGGGGAGTTAACTAAAAGTTGACAAATCTACCCTCACCATTTTATTTATATGTGTTATAAAATATTATATATTATGGATGTCCATGAACTCTCACCTCTTGGCCTTTCATTTTCATCATCCATAACCTCTACAATGAATAGTGTTTAGGGGTCTTCATGCCAATAACTCAAGAGTTACAATTTGTCAACTTTTAGTAAACATAGTGTTATAAAATAACTAACCATTTTATTTATATTTGTGTCATAAAATATTATATATTATGGATGTCCATGAACTCTCACCTCTTGGCCTTTCATTTTCAACATCCATAACCTCTACAATGAATAGTGTTTAGAGGTCTTCATGCCAATAACTCAAGGGTTACAATTTGTACACTAATGGGATTGAATTTGCCATTGATTCTATGTAACTCTTGCTTGAAGTTGAGAGCATATAAATAGGACACTTTTGTACCACACTTTTTGCACATCTAAGTGAAGGAAGCATTACTTCATCTCTCTCTAATTCTCTCTTTATCTTTTATATTTCCTTTAGTTTATAATAATTTGTTTCTTCTTTTTACAATATTGATATTAACGTTATTATTTTTTAATTTTTGAATCTTAAGAACTTATTATCTCACTTTTATATATGATAAAATATTTTACTGATTTTGAAATTCAGTTTATTACTTTCAAGATGCTTTTGTAAACATTTTATATCTATCTAAAATATCTAAAAACTTTGAATCAAGAGAGTGGAACTGGAATATTAAAAAAAATCAGGAACGGTGTCGACGTTTCTTATTTGTGTAAAACAAAGCCTCAATCAAACGGGGAAAAAAAGATAAAACAGAAGGATAAAATTGGAATAATAAAACTATACCATGGGTAATTTTGTCCTTATAGGAAACAATCTCTCTCCCCTCCAAGAAACCCCAATTTTTTTTTTGTTGGGGGGGGGCTGTGGTAGGAGGGGGGAGCACAGAAGGACAAAGTTATGTCCCTCCCTTCCCCTTCATTTTCCCAACCAAATACACATAACCCCACTTCAACCCTCCCCTCCCCTCCCCTAACCTCCCCTCAAAAAACCCTCAACCAAACAAGGCCTAAGGTTAAGAACTTAAGGTAGTATTGAGAACAATCAAGCAACAAAGATATTCCCACAAGAAGAGCGTGGTTTCCTTATACAAATGACTTAACGGTTCTAAGAAATTTTTTCCACTGTCTATGTATTATCTACATTAAAAGAGTTGTTTCTATAACTCATTTAAACTAATAGTGAAGCCAAGAGTGCAATAAAGCAAAAGTTTGTTTTTCCATTGTCAAGTCTTATTAGCATAAGGTGAAAAGGCATTACTTCTCTAACAAGAAAAAAAAATCATATGACTGCAACATGACTAATAAAGATAACATTTGAGGATAAGATTAAAACAATTATTCTCATACACCCTAAAATAGGAAGGAAACATTAATTTCTAGAGAAATTCTTGCATGCACCCAGTGCACCAAGTTACCTGTGCACGACATCCAATGAAAACATGCCATGTTACATCAATTTAATCATCTTCCCTTTTCTGGTTACACCCCATTTATGACACCACTGCCCTTTCCCCCATTATCCTAGCCAAGTCATATCAATTTATTAAATTCTCTCTCTACCCCCATTCTTACATCTCTTTCACCTTCAACTCTCCTCTCTCTGAACCTCTTTCAACCTGGAATTCATCTCCACTATTGTCATCTCTTATGCTCCGCTTGTCACACCCTCCCTCTTCAATCTTCTAAAACCTATTCGGATTCATGGTTCACTGAAGATTCTAGCTTTCACTCTCACCTTACGTTGCTGATGGCAGCGGCAGCACCACGTCTTCCACTCCATCCCTCCTCTGTCTATTTCCTATCAAACCGTCAGCACTCATCCTCCACCGCATTCTCACCTCCACAATCCTCCTCATCCCCCCTCTAACTCTTTCCTATTCGACCCCACTTTTGGACCTACCTCTGCAATTTTAGGAGCAAGTGAGCATCAGATATTGAAATTTGATAGTGAAGGAGATCTAAAATTTTGAGCTTTAGTGCCAACAATGTTAATCAACAATGCCAGTGAACTGATTATTTGATCCTCCTCTATTTGCTACCTTTGCACCTTTGACCCAATGAGGTTGAACACAACTGTGTTTTGAATCTTAGTGGTGTGGTTTGATTTTGTTGAGATTGGTTTATGGGTTGATATTGCTCAGAGAAAAACAAAAAAAAAACGTAACTCGAAAATATGGAAGAATGGGGGTAGAGAAAGAATTTGAGAAATTGATGTGACTTGACCGGGATAATTGGAGAGAGAGAGAAATGGCAGTAGCGTCATAAATGGGGTGGAACCAAAAAAGGGGAGGCAACCCCACGTAGGATTAAATTGATGCGATGTGACATGTTTTCATTGGACAATGCACAGGTGACATGGTGCACTGGTGCATGCAAGAATTTTTATAATTTCTAAACCATGTAAAGTCCAAACAGTACAGTGACCATCAAGCCAAAGAGATTACCAGCTAATAGATTGATGTTAACTAAATAGAGTATAACAGAACAAATTCTAAACAGCAGACGTCATTCATCTTAATATGAGATACTAATATTCTCTTTCCGATCGTCTTAATACTTGGTAAAAATCACCTTTGCCCTTTTAAGTCATCAAGGATTACATATATATCATATGTTAGCATGCTTTCGTCGGGTACTTTTAAACTAGATGTTCCTGTTGACAATTGTAAACAGCAGAATATAAATAAAGCAAATTAATTAGGGGGCGTGATAGAAGTTAAAAAATATGAGATACCTAAAATCATAACATTCTACTCAACACTAAAAGTCAACTCTTAAGTTAAAACCAGAGATTATCACAGTCGAAAATGAAGAACCTGCTTCAGCATCTTATATGGATGCATAAGTGTGAGACATTATGAATGGGATAAAAGAAAATACGCAAGATGTTGAACTATGGGAAAGAACTGATTGTGAACAAAATTCAAAAGTCATAAGCAATTGATTTGATTTTATGATTTAAAACAGATAACTATTCACTTTATAGAAAGTCAGCCCAGGCATTCGAATGTTTTGCAGCTGCTTGGAAAAGAGGATAATGACTGCCCATTGTTCGCAACAGTACCAACAAATGTCATTCATAAATCTTCTATAGAAAAAATAAATCTTCACCATTAATTACAGTTTATGGAAAAGATTCCATTCTATCTCAGCAATTTCACTATTGGCATCATCCACATCCAACCAAATGCCCTTAAGGGCTTGTTCGCCTACTCTTGCTGAAAACCTAGGTTTTGTTTCAAAACCTAGGTTTTACCCCAAAACCTAGGTTTATTCCAAGCACAAAAAAATTTCAGAAAAGTTATTTTGGTTACAAAACCTCGATTTGAAACTTAAGTTTTCTTTTTCCTACTTTTTTTCTTTCTTCTTTCCTACTTCTTTCCTTCTTTCTCTTTCATTTCTCCTACTTTTTCTTTCTTTCTATTTCCTCTCTCCTACTTTTTCTTTCTTCTCTTTCCTCTTTCCTACTTTTCATTCTTTCTTTCCTCTTTCCTACCAATTTTTTTTGTCTCGGAATCCGTAAAAGCTAATAACTTCCCAAACATAAATCACTTTTCAAAACCTAGGTTTTGCCTCCGAATTTGTAAAAACTATTTTTCAAAATCTATTATCTAAAAACTAGGTTTTAACTCGGAATCTGTAAAAGCTATTTTCAAAATAGTTTCCAAACAAGCCCTAAATGTGTGAATGATACTAGATATGCATAATTAATGAGTACCTGTGAACTCTGCACTTCTGATTTGAATTTTGAAACGTTGGCTTCTTGAATCATTTCAATCTTGAAGACATAAAAAGGAACCAACTCAGAGATCTTGTATTGAATATTTTCATGTTTACTGACAAAAATATCACTAGGAAAAACAAGAGCTCCCACATTAAACAAGGGATGGACAATAATTGATTTGGTCCTCATAAAAAGCTTGGAAAGCAAAAAAAAAAAAATTATAATGTAGCAACAGAGGATCTTACTTTCTGTATTTCTCCTTTTGAAACAAATGACTGAGATGCATTTTCCATAGTATCATTCAAAACATCAGTTATGGCAGCAGTTATAGCCTCTGCCTGCTTGGAGGGCACACCTTGACCTTCTAGTCTCCTGACCTGGAAAAAATGATAGAATGCCACAATTACACCTGAAAAAAATACAAAAATTCTAGGGGGGGAAACCTTCTATAGACTAAACTAGGATTATCAAGCTTCTAATGTATTTGAAAAAAATATCAAAATTGCAGTGACCTTAAGAATTAGAAATCAGAGTTGCAATCACTGAATAACAAAAAATGGAGCAAATTACAAGGGCTAATGTGTCGACGAGAAACAATCGCTTTCCGTTCGAATTTGCCAATTGAGAAATGTGCCTACAGTAAATTGGTTTAGTCAGGGGCAAAATAGCTGAAGACATTCTATCCCATGAAGTCGGAACTTTGGAAGCCCCAAAGGCTCCTAAGCCAATCAAGCTCATCCCTATATTTGCTCCTAGCTGCCCCACCCGCTTGCAAGCCGCAGCTGCGGCCATTAGATTCCGCGAGTAAAGCCCACCGAATATCTTCGGAAACTTCTTTCAAACCCTAAATTCCACACAAATCGCCTTCGCAGCAGCTAACCAAACAAAAGGATACAATCATGAGCAGGTAGGATGAGCACAATTCCGGGGAAAGAAACAGATCAGTCAAGATTCCCGCTTGGTTCGTCAAATGCACTAAAGCATGAAAGATAGTAATCTCATCTTGCCTCCTACCTTATGTACCTTTTCAGCAACTAAAATCCAGGTAAACAATCGATTATCATGAACATAGATGGAAAAAAAGGGAAAGATGTTTCGTATTGGTAAGCGTGAGATGGAACGTACCTTGATCGCAATGCAAGGGGAAGAAGAGTTTAAAGGTGACCGTGAAATGAGAAGCGATTGGCGAGCTGCCCATTTCTTCATAGATGCCGTTGGATGAATCTAATTATTCATATTGCGCCACGTCATTAGAAAAATCGGTGTTCCGAATTGGGATAAAAAAGTTTATAAATTTTTAAATAATTTTACGGATTTGAAGATGGTTTTTATGGATTTCAAAATGATTTTTATAAATTTTGATATGGTTTTATCTAATGTAATTAACAATCTATAAGATAAGTGGTAACGGTTGCTTTTCTAATGTAATCATGGGTTTAGCGGTTTTGTATATTCATATTGGGCTTGTTTGATTAATGGTGGCAGTTCATTTTCTAATGTAATTAACGATCTATAAGATAAATATATTATAAGAGTTGTATTTCAATTTATGGTTGAGCACAAACACCCACCAATGCAAATGGAGCATTCAAAGTTCCAGTACGGGAAGGCTAAAACAAAAAAGGAAAAAGCTGAGCAAGAAAAAGAAGTGTCCCTAGGATGATGTTGGGCTTAAGAAAACTACTAGCCCAGCATCTAGTCAACGAACTCATCTTTGATGAAAAGGCAGACATTCAGCCCAAGACATACCCAGAAATGCAAAATAACAAAAACTTCCGCAAGGTGGAACCAGTTGTTTCCCATTCATTCCTATGATCAACCACTTGCAATCCTAAGTCAGTCTGAGAGAAGATTATTTTTTCTCTCTCCAAATTTTTTGACGATGCGCTTTCAATAATTATAAATATATGACCAAGTCTGTGAAACGATCGTATAGACTAGCTTGCTGTGTGATCAAGAGGCTAGTTTTCTAATGGGAAAGCCTCTCCAGAGCTCAATTCCCTCTTGCATGTCAAGTGCTCCTGACCAAAAACCAAGCATTTAACTGAAGATATCATGAAGGTCCAACTTGTTGTTCTTCATTTGCATGAAGGGCTCCAAATTGATGCGGACGGCTGGGCTTGTTCTAGAGGCCTGTCTACCCTAGAGGCTCTCGTATGTATCTAGACACTGGCTTGACCATTTAAATGATGTTACTGATGCCATCAATAGTATCATATTTTTACTAACATGTTCTTGAAATTTGATTTTATTACCAGTATGATAAAAGTACAGTTAAATTAAATATTCAAAAAATAAAAAAATACTTAAACCACTTCGATTCAAATTTATTTGTTTGCAAATATTAATCAAACAGGAAATGATGACCACTTTTATAGGTATATATTTTATAATTAATTACAGAATAGATGCAATTTTCGGGTATATTTTGATAAACTTTTCAAATATTTTATACATATTTAATTGTCTTATGCTCCTCCAATTTTAATTATTAGTTACTTCCAATATGTTGTATCAAACTAAGAAAATATATAAAACTAAGAAAAACTTTGAATTTTTCAGTTTTACTCATATTTAATACACACTTGACTTGAAGAGTAAAGTTTACACAATAATAAATTAATAGTAAAATTGCATATTTATGTAAAAAAATTTATGACAGAACTTATAAATATGATCAAATAAAATTTTTCTTTCTGGCTTATAAGTAGAACAAGAGTATCAATTATCTTCTGTTTATGCAATTATAAGACAAAAATAGAATATTGCAATAAAATATAGTCACGCACAAAAAATATTAGTAGTAAAGAAGAAAGGAATCACATTAGACAATATCGAAGAAAGATTTGCAAAAAAATAATATTATATAATAAGAAAGGAGATTTGAATTAAGGGAGCAGAATCGCCCATCATGGACATTCGATTTTCTTTCTATGTATACTATATAATAATCTGTTTCACAATAGAAGGGTTGATTTTCAAAGAAGTACACAGTTCAAAGGGGGAAAGAGTAAAACAATAGGAAGACTCTTGTGGGCTTCGCAGAAAAGAGTGGGAAGCATCGTAGAAATTTCTCAGCGATTTGTGAGTGGGTGTACTCGAGTAAATGTCGAGCGCCATGAGGAGAAGCGAACAAACAGGTACACAACATGAAAAATCGAACTTAATTCTGTGACGTGCTTGTGAGGAGTAGCTAGAGTGCGGCATCATCCTTCTTGCTGTGTATGTTTCTATGCATGCATGGATCAAAAGAATCTTCGAGGAAAGTTCCCGCTGAAAATGACCGTACAAGTCCCTTGATATATTTATATATAAGAACCAACTCTGGCAATGGGATTCACAGTCACAGCAAGAACAGACATCGATCAGAAGAGAGAGATATGGAGATCGAGGAAGTAGGCAGCCAGGAAGCACTTCCCCTGCTCTCGTTGAATCATGTGTCGCTGTTATGCAGAACGGTGTGGGACTCAGTGAGGTTCTATGAAGACGTCTTGGGCTTCGTTCTCATCAAGCGTCCCTCTTCTTTCAAGTTCAATGGCGCGTGGTTAGCTAGCTAGATACTTTACGCGCGCGCACACACGCACATGACACATATCCCCTTTAATTAATTTGTTCCAGTTCTCGATCATAATATTTATATACTGCACAGGTTGTACAATTATGGCATTGGGATTCACTTGATCGAGAACCCGGAGGTGGGCGATGAGTTTGATGCGTGCACGACCGAGGTGAGGCCGATCAACCCAAAGGACAACCACATCTCGTTCCAGTGCAGGGACGTGGAGGCGGTGAAGAGGAGGCTTGAGGAGCTGGGGATGAGGTACGTGACGGCAGTCGTGGAGGGGGACGAAGAAGAGAGCAAGGTGGATCAGGTGTTCTTCCACGACCCCGACGGGTACATGATCGAGCTCTGTAACTGCGAAAACATCCCTATCCTTCCCATCTCCTCCTGCTCCTTCAAGCCTCGCGTCCACAGCTTCAGCTTCAAGAAGCCGCCGCCAGTCAAGTGCGGGTTGTTCATGGAGAATGTGATGATGGAGAGTTTGAGCATGGACCTGTTGAACTTCTCCTTTTAACTCCTTTTTGTCCTCCTCATCCATCGTCTCATGCCTCCTCAAGAAATTTCAAACACACACAGAATATTTAAGTTATTGTTGTTTGTTCATTTCAAAAATGTTCCAGAGTGTATTAATTGTGCATGTGGTTTTTAAGTAAAGGCAGATCAAACAGGATAAAATGTACCGTATCTTTTGCTCAGTTTGCAAGAACTTGTGACATATGTTTTGTTTGATGTTCTTGTGCTGAAATATTTACCCCCATTACCTTTGGTTTCTGATGCTTGTTCAACATGTAAATTTGGATTAATAAATTTGCTGGTCAAGCTAACATTTACTTTGAGAATATCATTTAGCATGCAAATGAAATTGAGCCAAGGTCTGGATATTCACCTACCTAAGTGGATCTTAAAATTTGTTGTACCTTGTAATTTAAGCTGGAGTTGCTGTTCCATGAGTACCTGAGAGGCTGAGAATTTTATTCATGATTTATAAATATGGTTAAGGTTTATTTTTAATAACGATGTGTTACTGAAAAAAAAATTGAATAAAAATATTTTAAAAAGTGCTTAAATACATATGACCATTTGAAAATATAATAAAAATAAAAGCCCATTAAGCCTGTGATAATATCCATTAGCTTATGTATGCACCACTACAGAGTATAATTTTTACTATTGAAATTCACGTCTTTTTTTAAAAAGAGTAAAAAATGAAGGCAGTGACATTTTTGAAATTATAAGAACAAAGAATCGAGTTTACGCGCCCTACTTTCAATATAGGGTGCCAAAAGTGTGATATCCTATATTGAAGATAGGGCACCTAAAGGCACCTCTTTAGAGTACTATATTAAAGGTAGGGATCAAAAGTGGGCTTTATGGCGCCATGAGATAGGGTACCATAAGCACTCTTTGGCTCCCTTGAATATATTTAGTTCGTCTGCAGACTCTTGCCGCAGCCTCCCTCCTCTTTAATATGCTGCTTCGGTGCTCAACAACCTGTCCGTCGCTAAAGATGTGGGCAAGGCCTTTGGACTCCTCGCCGGCCTTGACTCCGACAGTTTCCCCACCAGGGCTATCCTCCTCATCGGCTCCCTAGAAGGCCTCCTCAGCTACAGCGTCCAATGGCTTGTCGTCAGTCGACGGATCCAACCCCTTCCCTATTGGCAGGTAATCAATACGCTCAATCTAGTGTAATTTACAAGCGTAGCTGCCAAGCGGGCCTCATTCTCTCCGGAAAACCTCCGTTTTTATGTCTTCAACAGCATGAATGAATCCCTGTACACCGAGCAACTCTACATTCTGTAACTTGTTAACTTCTGTTGCTTCTGTACTATGTGCATATTTGTGTGCTTGGGAGGTAATAACACGATGTGGATGAACACGACAGTGTTGGTAACGTGCATACGAAATTTTCGAAAAAACAGAGGACCGGTTTCTGGCATTCAAAAGTCTTTGTTGGGTTAAGCACCGGGATATTCATCTGTCTCTGTTCCTCCCTCTTTGCTGACGATCCCTCTTACTTCCTCATCATGCTCTCCATAATTTCCTTCGCCGTCTGCCTCACCGGGATTTTTTTAAGCAAGCCTTGAATATGTTCTCTCTTTCTCTCTATGTTTGTTTGAAGCAAGCCCTGTGATTGTCTACAGTGCAGAGTCTTCTGCAAGCCCCGTTGGTTTTTGTTTTTTGTTTAAAGCAAGCCCTGCTGGTTTTTTTTTAACGTGAAACTTTCTGGAGATGTAGAGTAGAGCATCTGAGTCTGAGCTGTATATACATCATGCTTTCTGGGTGGTATTATATTAGTTGGTTCTATAATTTGTGTTGCATTGTAAAAACTTACAGGAAGTGATGAAGCAGGGAAACATCATATCCCACTTTGAAGAAGGAAAAAGCGCACAGAAGCATAAAGCCCATATTTCTGGTTGATTTTCTTATAATGGAAGCGGTTAGGAATGTGAATGCTTTTGATCCTGTAATTCTCATATCTATCGATGTAGTAAAGGGGTGAACGGAACGTTTTTTAAAAAAAAATATCTACGGCGCCCTATATTGTAATATAGGGCGCCGTAAGGTGTACCCTACGGCACCCTCTCCTTAAATATAGGGCGTCGTAGATCAAACCTACAGCGCCCTATCCTTAAATATAGAGCTCCGTAGGTTTAGCTTACGGCGCCCTATCCTTAAATATAGGGCTCCGTAGGTCTAGCTTACGGCGCCTTACATGATATAGGGCGCTGTAGGTCATAACTTTCTACTCCCCTCACATATACGCCCCCTAGAAAGGGCACCAATTAGGTTAAAAATAGGGCGCAAAAAGTACATTTTGTTGTAGTGATGAAGTGATAGCATACATGGATAGTTGGAGAAGAGAGAAGGGAGAAGGGGAAGTGATTTGGAAGAGCTGGCTTCATCTTCTTTGATGATGGCAAGGAGAAAAATCAACCTAGCTTTCGCCACCGCCATCTCTAACCGGTTCAATTTCACCATTGCGCCCTGAAGCCTCCCGCCATCGGCATCATCTCCATTTCCAAGGTAGCAGGATGAGGAGAGGAAGTTGTGTCGACAAGGGGATGATAATTGAGTTTGAAGATGAAGGTGTGGACGGCGGAAGTATTGAGGCGAGGGAAATGGTGGTTTGAGTGGGAGAGAGCAAAGATGAAGAAGATGATGAGATTTTGGAGGTGGAAGACATGGAAGGAGTAGTTAAAGTTGATGAGAGAGAAGGAGTGGAGGAGGAGAGGAGAGTGCCAAGGCATGAGGGGATAGAGGAAAAGGAGGAAGGCTGATAGAAGAAGAAAGACACCGGATCCAAGGGAGATAAGAGAGAGAGGGACAGAAAGTTGAATATTTCATTTGACTTTGTAGGGCATTAATTGATGACTCTCAGTGAAAATTAAATATTGTGGTCACAAAGTATGCTGACACCTATATAAATCAACAGACATTTTTCATACAATTAATATAGTTGTTATTTTTGCTATATTTTCAAATGATTGTATGTATTTAAACATCTCACAAAATTTTTTGTTCAATCTACTTATTCATTAATACTTTATCATCAAATATGCACCTTAACCCTATTAAATAACTAGATAAATAACCGAGACATCAACAAATAAAGGGGTTGGAAAGAAGATGGGAAAATCCTGCAAAAAGAACATGAAAAATGTGAAATGACAAAAAGTAATGACAAATATTGATAATGTAATAGAAATGCGTGAGAACCTAAATTGTCATTTTTGAAATAAGATGAAAATGACCTTTGCTCTTTCCTCTCTTTTTTCTATTCCATATTCAACAACATCATCTCACTTTCTTCAAAAGCGTTTATGGCATTCGCGGGAAACCATCATTGGTTACATTGACTGCAAACTTGATGAATTGTTTTAAGTTGAAATAATAAGTTATAAGTTTCAATTTTGAAATTGGTAAAATGAATTGGGAATTTGTTAATAAGTTTTCAAGTTTACGAATTCATCATTTCTCATAACATGCATTTTGCTTATTTACCCAAGTTAAAATCTCAAGTTGTGAATTTATATTTCCAAATTGATAAAATGAATTGAGACATGTTAAAAGCTTTTCGAATTTAGGAATTACACATTTCCGAAAAAAAACATAATTGCTTTTCGTTTTTCCAAGTTTTCAAGGTAAAATCAAGAATTATGAATTTCAATCCTGAAACTGGTAAAACATTGAGAAATTGTTAATAGCTTTTCCAATTTAGGAATTAATCATCTCCCAAAAAATGATTCTTTCTTATTTTTTTTTCCAAGTGTTCCAGATGAAATTTATAATTGTGAATTTCAATCCCGAAATTGGTAAAATTAATTAAGAAGTTGTTAATAGATTTTCAAGTCTAGGAATGAATCATTTCTGGAAATAAGACATTTTTCCAAGTTGAATTGTGAATTTCAATTCCGAAATTGGTAAAATGAATTGAGAAGTTAATAGCTTTTAAGTTTGGGAATAAATGATTTCCCAAAAAAAAAAATCGTTTCTCATATTTTAAGTGTTAAATCTGAGATTTACAAAATGAGCTGAGAAGTTGTTAGCAACTCAAAGTTTAGGAATTAATCATTTCCTCCAACATGCCTTTTTCTCATTTTTAAGCTAAGATCTCAAATAGTGAATTTGTACTTCCAAATTAGTAAAATGAAATGAGAAGTTGTTAATAATTTTCAAATATAGGAATTAATCATTTCCCAAAAAAACACATGATTATTTCTCATGTTTTTTCAAGTGTTTAAGCTGAAATTGCAAGTTATGATCTTACGTCATATGAATTTATATTTCAAAAATTAATTGAGAAGTAGTTAATAGTTTTTTTAAGTTTAGATATTAAGCATTTCCAGAAAATATTACTGTTTCTCATTAAAATGAATTGAAGCTTTTTATGTGGAATCTGTCGAGCTTCGGCACAAAATTTGGATGATAAAAGTTTCTTCGAGTATTTCGATTTTCAAAGAATTTCAGGAAATCAGGAAATTGGTTTGAACCATAGAAATATAAAAGCCGATGGACTTGCATAGCCAAGTTCTTCCTCATCCGCTTTTCAGATCAATGGTGCTTTCTTCCTGCAGCTTTAAGTAAGATAATGAGGGCTTTGTTTTTGACAGCGTGGAGATTAAGAGGGATTCAAAACGCTGCCACGGGAGGTAATATTTTTTTTTCCTGTTTGAAGCATACATATTCTATATTCACATGTGAAGAGGAAGGTGAGGCGGAAGAAAATTTGAAGAAGAAGAAGAAGAAGAAGAAGATGGAGTTTTTTTCTTGGGGGAGGCCAAACAACTCCATTCAACTCTATTTGCTACAACTTTCAACACGAACAGTGTGCTGGCATCTCAACTTTTGCCTTTAGGATCAACTCACTAATCCTGTTTTTCCTTTCAGTTTTCTTATGTTATGTTGGAAAACTCTAACCACTAATTTATAATCAATCAGAGCTATCACTTTGAATTTCGAAAATCAAACTTTATCTATTTCAAAATCCAAATTATATCAAACAATTAATATATAATTGCTTTTTAATCGATAATAAACATTAAATAAAAGTCGTTTTAATTAAATCTATCCAATGAATCCAATTTAACCTATTTATTTAATCTTGATAAGGAACCAACGAGGTTATATTTTAATTTATCTCTATAAATTAAAACCAAGATGCAATATATCATTATAAATTAAATTCAAAATATTATGTCATTATCATATATATATGTGATATATACGATATATATATACGAATTTATATACACACAAATATATATACATCCACTAGATGTTATTCATTGAATCCGGATAAACTTTAGATTCAATGAATCTGGACATCTTAGCTTGTGTTGAGTTATTTTATGTGAAATCCTGTAGGCCTATATGAAGTTGGCAGCAAATCAATAATTATACCGGTTCATAAGTAGCAAGTGGCCTCTAGTAAGACATTACGACTATCTAATTCATATGAGAATCTATAAACCAATACAACCTACCGTACAACCACATTACGTCCATTTTGTCACATAATATTTTGATCAATGATGAGACATGGAGATTGTCATCCTTATATTCTTAACCATTACTTTTCTAATCTCTGAGTAGTCTGACTATATAAATGGAACTTCCTTTCCATTGATATGACATGCATTTCTCAGACTTACTTATTGAGGGGTTTAACAATATCTCTTTGCTAATGGGTATGACAAATTCTACCTTGGTTATTCATATTCCTATGAATAAAATTTAATAGGTCCAAATATAACATTTATCATCACTCGGTCAAAAGTGATTTTTGACTAGGTCAAAGTTGATCGACTCTCATAAAAATCCATGATAATCTCAAGTCAAATTGCACAGTAATGTAGTCATTAATGAGATAAGCTTATGATTTAATCCATACATCTTTCTCACAATGAGTCAATCGAACACCTTATATTCTTACAAATGGATATGACTTTGATTCGTATCTCCATACTTTTGTAAAGTCATAATAATCTTATTTAATCTTTACTCCCATATAGATGACCGGCCAGACACATTTAGTACAATTATTATGATTTATCCAATGATAGTTTATCACAATAAACTTGCAAAGATTATATAGTTAAAATAAAAAAATTCACTAAATAAATACTTAAAATATAATGATCGACCCCTAAAACATAATTCTCACCGTATTTTTGGTATTATAAATATTTGTCACATCTCTACCATTTTCTACATGCATGATGATTCTTTTCATGGGATTTTCCTAAGAAGATTGAGACATAATCTATAATACATGCATGATGATTCTTTTTATGGATTTTTATGGGACTCTGCGCCTTAAAGTAGATGATAGAGCGGAGGTGCCAACAAATAAAGTCATTGGCATGGTGGACAACATAATTGTACAATTAATGAATGGCACAAACTTTTCATGGAAAAGAACAAGGTTTTGATGAGTAATTGGATGCGGTGATGGCTTCATATAAATATTATATATACAGGTTTACATCATAAGGGTATGGGTCAAAATTAATGATTTTGCATTTTATAATCCGAAGTAAAGCAAGTATTTTACTGGCAAAAAAAAACAAAGCAAGTATTTTTTTTTTTGCTAAGGACAATTATCTTTCTATTTTAAATACTATTAAATATTAAATATGAATATCCTTTGCAATCCAGATTTAAATTTTGGTTTGTCAGGGGAAGTGCTGCGGATTGAGGAAATAAAAAGTCAAAAAAAAAAATAGGAAAGATAATAAAATAGTAATGGAATGGGCTTAAGTTGGTATATAAAAGGTGGTGGGCGAGAATGAAGGGCGGGGAGTTGTCAATCCCACGGTGGGTTTGGATTTGTGGCCACGAAGTCCGGTTGGCGTTGAACAGAATTGACTAGACACTCATTGGTCTTGTGTAATACTCTCAACTCATTCACATTTATAAATATACTGTGGCTTTTTTCTTCTTGTCGTTGTTGGCTTCTCCCTCAGCTCCAAGGTCTCCCAACTGCAACTTTCTCCCCTCTAATCAAATCAGCGTAGTGCCTCTCCCATCATCATCATCATCCGCCTCCACGAGTTGCAGCACCAGCCTCCGAGGGCCTCCTATCATACGATTCCCATTCACACATAACTATCATACCCAAATGGATTTGGTTAAATTCTGTCTTCTTCCGTCTCCCTCTTTTCTCCTTCCTGCTTTAGTAAATCCCCCTTCTTTCTTCTGACTTCCTTTCACTTCTCTTGTATTTGATGCTTCCAGCAATGAAACTGGCAGCATCTTTCAATTATGAGAACGCTCTGTGACGCTTGTGAGAGCGCCGCCGCCATCGTTTTCTGCGCCGCTGATGAGGCCGCTCTCTGCCGTGCCTGTGACGAGAAGGTAGCTTTCTCTTTCTTTCTTTCTTCTTTTTTAAATCCTTTTACCCATCGAATCGGATAACAAAACAACTCCATGATTCTAGATCCTTTTCAAGAAGCCAAAGTTGACTGATGTAGTGGTGTACTAGTTCAAGAGCAATGGACTATCTCTACAAAAACTCCTTTCTTCTTTCTATTTCTCTCCATCCCTCTGTGGATTTCGGATGCTTTTAATGTTATTGCTTTCGTATTGTTTTCCCCTTAATTTTTACAATAATGTTCTACTCATCATTATGGTGTGATCAATATAACGACAAGAAATGCAATTACCAATCGAGTATAGGAGTAAAAAAATCCATTGACAGAGGAATTGAGCACTTAGGGGTATTCCCTTCTGCCATAAAATGAGGGACACGCATTTTGAAGTAAACATGCTTGGATAGATCTTTCACTGAACTTGTGTAGATTTGAAGTATAACAAGGTCATGTTACGTTGATCCTGGTGAACAGTTCTGTAAAGCAATGGTTTGGAGTTTAATCTATTCAAGTGGCAGGTTCATATGTGTAATAAGCTAGCTAGCAGGCATATAAGGGTTGGTCTGGCAAGTCCAAGTGATGTGCCTCGCTGTGACATATGTGAAAGTGCACCTGGTAGACGGTTTCCTTTCTCAATCTTTATCCTAATTTTGTCTGCCTTAAGCTTACGTTTTGCTCTTTGAACTCGGATGTAGCGTTCTTCTATTGCGAGACAGATGGGAGTTCACTTTGCTTGCAATGTGACATGATGGTTCACGTTGGGGGTAAAAGAACACATGAAAGATATCTTCTTTTTAGGCAGCGAGTTGAGGTATGCCTCTCCTTCCACCTTAAGCTCTTCATGATTTCTGATCATGCTGCCATGTTTTGTGTTACGTTGTGTACCTGTTTGCTTTATTAGTTTCCAGGAGATAAAACTGGTCTTCCAGAAAACTCAGCGTCACTGCCTCTGGAACCTTGTGAGACTGAAAGAGGACAAAATCCTCTGCCTAAAGAAAAAGTGGGAGAAAGACAACAAAATCATTGGTTAGCAGTGGTTGCGGCACCTAAACACGATGCTGACGGCCATGCCATCATGGAAACTAACATGATTGATTTGAACATGAAGCCTCAGAAAATACATGAACAAGCTTCCAATAATCAGGTTAGATTGCATAAGAAGTCAATTTTCTCTGACTCGTTAGAAACCTCTATCTGACTTCATACTTGCTCAAGATACATGAACAGTTACTTCAAATTCTCACAGGCTTGAAGGAAAAGAAAATCATTAACTTTATTCTTACTTTTAACTGGTCTTAATAACTAAGGTTGTCATGAGTCATACAAATGACACTGTAGAATTAGACTAACTGGAGTTTGGGGATATATTTTAGAAGAACAGATTGTAAATTCTTACAAAACGTCAAAACAAAAAACAAATCTTTGGTATGGATGGACCGTAAGTTGCAACAGTTTTGAATCGTTAGCAAGTAGGAGTTGAGATGAGAACATCTTAACAACATTATGGATTGCGTCGTGCACCAGCATATTTTTGTATAATGGTTCTTTTCTTCTTGGCAGCCATAAAATATGCAACTAGTGAGTTCAGTTTCTGCAAGTATCTATGGGGGGCAGAAAATAGTCATATATTTCTCACGTTGGCCAGTTACAGAGTTGGCAAAATGTAAATATCTTTAGGCAAATGAGGGTTCAGAAGCCAAGACTTAAGGAGGACACTGGCATAGGAGTTCAATCTGGTTACTCAACACCAAGCATGTTTGTATTACACAACTTTGTTTATTTTGAACCTCTGCGCTGATTGCAAGATAGCTTGCGTTCTTGGTTCGAAGGCCTTTTGTTGTCAATTGGCTGCCTCCGAAGCAAAGCTGGTGAAAAGAGACTTTTTTTAGTGGCATGTTAAACGACCTATGATGGAAGAAATTATAGCTTCCGGATTTGCTGTCGATGTAAATAAAGTGTACATCTTATTCCCGAAGATTGAGAATTTGAGATTAGATGTTTTAGGAGTTAAAAGTGATCATGTTTGCAGCTGTGGTTTGTGGCAGATGTAAATAATAGAGCATCTCGTCTGTCTTTACTAGAACTTTTGATTATAAGACAATCATTTACTTAAACAGATGAATACTTTCATGGTTGTAAATACCTTCACTGCCAAATGGAGAACCGATTCTTTATTTGTCTGCCCTTGTTTCCTTTATTCTTCTTTATTTCTTTACGGCTTTACGCTAATCATCGCAAATGAGACAAGTTACCATTGTTACTTGGCCGAGTGGCATTGGAAGAGCTACAGCTATGAATCTCTGTGCGTTGACTCAAGACTAAGTGCTCGTTTGGGAACTCCGTTGGGAAAATGGATTTTGTAGATTTCGAGGTATTTTGGGAATTTCGAGATGGTTTTACGGATTTTAAGATGGTTTTTATGGATTTCAAGATGGTTTTTACAGATTTCGAAATGGTTTTGTCTCGGTTTACGTGCACCGTTTGGAAAAATGGCTTCCCAAACAGGCACTAAACTGTGTACAATTTGCATTCTACAAGATAAGGGAGAATTTTGTCCCGCAAAACATAGGTAAAAGTGATTAGACAGGTTATCTTTCTTTCTTTTTGTTTTTTGCATCCAAACAAGAAATTCCATGTTGGAGCTTTAGTTTTGAAAATATTAAAAATACAATTTAAATTCAATATCGCATGGCACGCAAGATTCATTTTCAAAATAACAATTATTTTTTTGAAAAATAAAAACTAACAAATATCATTTATCACCACTGACTAACAAAGACAACACATTAAAGGAAGTAACAATGGCTTCGTTTGGAAATCCGTTGGGAAAACGGACACAGATTCCGAGGTACTTTATGTGAGAGGAATTTTGTCTCGGCTTGCGTGAGAATGGATTTTGGGAGCCAAAACGGCATTCCCAACAGAAAACCAAACGCAGCCAATATCTTACATTCAAGAGAAAGCATATGTTGTTTAGCACTTTGCTATACTCTAGGTTTAACATGTGAAAGTGAAAAAACAATCCGGAAGTTTTCTCCAATTGACACATGGCACTTAAAAAATTTTTGCATGACAATTTTGGATTCAAAGGTTTTAAAAAGGGGTAACATCACCTCTACTATTTAAAATGTTAATTTTGATAGTTAAAACTGATTAATTTATCTACATTATATATTGATCAA